>PVHY01010886.1:0-35155 GCA_004024945.1 Uropsilus gracilis
TAAATAAATAAATAAAATAATTAAAAATAAAAGAAAGAATGCCAGAGAGAGCACCCAGAGAAAGAGTGTAAAGATTCATGGGTGACTGGGAAGTGTCGCTGCCTGCCTGCCTTCCAGGCCCCTGCTCAGTCTCCCCCCACCTGCCCTGCCCTGCCTTGCCTGCCTGCCTGCTGCCTGGACTGCATGCTTTCATGACAGCATGTAAAATTTTTCTCTTGGCTTTGCAGAGCAGAAAGCATTATAAAAAATATAATCCTGATTGATATTTTTAGGGACTGTTATGGCAACTGAGACACTGCATTCAAGAAAAAAAAGGGTCCACAGTCCCAAGGCCACTGAAATGTCTTCTGTTCCATGAGGCAGGTTTTTCATGCTCTCAATAGTCCCCAGATGCCACCTCTCTGCTCTCCACCCTCTGACACAAACTCTGAGTTATTGTAATCCAGGCCATACCAAGGCCTATTTAGTCCTTGGATTGCCCCCAATGTATGCCATGTGCTCTCTGAGCACTGTTCTGTTCTTTTTTCTTAAATAATTATATATATATATATATATATATATATATATATATAGCATCATTGTATTCCCCAGAGTTCTCCTACCACCATATTGCATCAAGGAGAAAAGCAAAAACCATATGATCATGTCAATAAACGCAGAGAAAGCATTTAATAAAGTTCAACACCCAATCATGACAAAAATTTTTGAAAAACTCAGTATAAAAGGAATGTATCTCAACATAATAAAAGCCATTTATGACAAATTCACAACAAACATCATCCTTAAGGGGGAAAAACTGAAATCATTTCAACTAAGATCTAGAAGCAGTCAAGGATACCCACTCTCACCACTATTTTTCAACATAGTACTGGAAGTTCTAGTTAGGGCAATAAGGCAAGAGAAAGACATAAAAGTAATACAAATACAGTAAGAAAAAATGAGCTATCAGGCCGGGCATGGTGGCACATGCCTGTAAGCGGCAGCCTAGGAAGCCACAGCCGGCGCCAGGGATCGTGGTTCGAGTCCTGCTGGGGGCACATAGTGAGACCTAGTTCTAAAAAAATATAACTGAGCTGGTGGTGCATGCCCATAACCCCAGCTATCTGGGAAGATGGGGCTGGGAATTCCTTGAGTCTGTGGTACCCCGGGCAACGTGAGCCTGCAGTTCCACAGGCAAAATAATGAGACCTAGTCTCCAAAAAAAAAAAAAAAATGAGCTATCATTATGTGCAGATGATATGATTCTCTGTGTAGAGTACCCTAAAAAGATCCACAGAAAAACGACTTGAAACAACAAACCAGTTCAGTAAGGTAGCTGGTTACAAAATCAACACACAGAAATCCGTAGTTCTTCTACAAAAAAAATCAGTCAGAAAAAGAAGAAATTTAAAAATAACTCCATTTACCATTGCACCAACAAAATTAAATAATTGGGAATAAAACTAACAAAACACATAAAAAGCCTATACAAAGAAAACTTTAAAACACTGTTAAAAGAGATAGAAGACATAAAGAAATGGAAAGACATTCCCTGCTCATGGATCGGAAGAATTAACATTATCAAAATGGCCATCCTACCAAAAGTAATCACAGATTCAATGCAACCCCATAAAAATATCATGACACTCTTTAAAAAAATACAGCAAAAATAACTGAAATTCATATGGAACAATAAAAGACCTCAAGCTGGGCATGGTGGCACATGCCTGTAATCCCAGTTATCTGGGAGGCTGAGGCTGGGGATCACTTGAGTCTGTAGGTTCAAGACAGCCCTGGGCAACATAGCAAGACCTAATCTCTTTAAAAGAAAAAGAAAAGACCTCAAATAGTCGGAGCCCTGTTCTTTTCTATGCACTGTTTCTGCTGTCTGGAACTCTTACTCCCCTGGCCTGTCCTTCCAGCTACTGCTCACCACTTGTTCATCTATTCAGCAAATACTTATTGAGCACATAGGCACCAAGAGTAAGTTGTTGCCCTCACATACTTACATTCTAGTGATGGCTAACTCACACTCTCCCTGGGAGGCTCAACTCAATGCTGACCACCTGCTCTGGGATAATTTCCCAAATGTTCTCTCCTCCCTCCCATATCCACTGTCTACAGTGAGTTAGTAAACTGTCCTTCAGCCTTTGTAGCATGCTGTGCATGTGAACCCTAGGCTATCCAGCCTATTCAGGTGCATGGTGAGTTCCCGAGTAAAAAACTATGCCTATCACTTGTGAAGAAGAGCAGGTAAAAATTATAATGGCTAATGTGCACTGCCTGCTTAAGATGTGGCTAGCACTGTTCTAAGTACTTTTATATTCATTCTCACAGGAACACGTGAAAGCAGCATTATTATCAACTGAGTTTGAAGATGAGGAAACTGAGGCACAGGCCTAGTATAGTAACTTGCTTAAGGTTACAGATTTGATTAGGAGTAGAGACATAATTGGAATGCATGCAGCCCCTCATTTTATCACTGTACGCCATGGTTTCATGATGAGGAGAAATATAGATATTTGCAGGTAGGAGAAAGGAAAGAGGGGGCAGAGCAAAGTCATTCAATCAACAAGTAGCAGGATAAAGGGGTGCTTTTAGCAGGTGCTTAGCATTGGAATGATTCTAAGAGAAGAGTTCTATGTCTAGCCCCTTCCCTTTATCTCTTTTCTCCCTTAACTTAGGCTACCTGGGGATTATCCAATCAATTAGAATATGCTTTAATTAATGGCATTGTTCCAGCATGTCTGTATTCTTTCAAGCCCCAAAAGACAACTTCATGAATGAAGTGAGGGGCTGGGGACTCAGAGACTGCAGTCTCCTTCCTAACAGTTAAACCTGCGTCCTTGAGATGTGGAGCACTGTCTGAGAAGCAATGAGGAGATAGGCATCCAGGCTGGTGGAGACCCAGAGACCCAGCAGCAGCAAGCTCCAGTGCCTTTGAGGGGGTGCAGCTCAGAGAAACATGCATGCAGACAGGGTGTCAGGGGGAGTAAGAGACTGGTGAGGGAATCAAACATAACAAACACTGCTTTTCATAGCTGCATGTGGAACAGCTGGTAACACAGCAGATTAAACCCACATGTGCATCTCTACTTCCTTTTCCATTCCTACAAAAGTGACAGTGAAAGGATATTTTTTCAGGGTGAATGCACAGAGACAAAGAGAGAAAGATGATAACAGCAGACAAAAAGAACCATGAGATTTTGGAAGATGGGAATGAGCATTAGTTAACTTAGGAATACAGAGAGCTGAAAACTAAGCATAAGGAGGGGAAATCCTTAAGAAGCAAACCAACTTGCATCTCAGAATCAGCAAAGCTCTAGATATGAAGGAGCAGGGAAGTCCAATGGCTGAGGTAAAGGGTAGGACTGAAAATGAGAAGACTGGAAAGCGCTAAGAGCCCTACCCACAAATAACCAAGTCACATCAATCTCCCTCTTCTGGGAAAAGACTGGTGGTCTTGTCATTGACTTTAACACAACTAGAAGGGCTCTCTCCTAAGCACACCTTGTTTTCTGTCTTATCAGAAAACAAGGGTGGGTTGCTCTGGTAAGAATAGTGGCCTTAGGGGAGCTGAGGTCTTTTCCAGCTGTGCAGACCCTTGAAAAGGAGTTCCAGCTCACCTCCTCCACAGCCTAGGCCCCTGGCAGGGGTGGGGGGAGAGGGGGATGGCAAGATCTCTCCATGTGCATAGATATAATGCAGAAGAAAGGAAGTAATAACAGCCCTGTATACACTCACCACCTGAGTGGGACAAGCACTCTGCTGGGAACCACTGAGACTGGAAGGTGAAATCAGTCACTAAGGTGACCTGTCACAGATTTCTACCCTCATCTTCTCTGGCACTGTGGAATCAAACCCGGGCCCATGGTAACAGGCAGCATGAAAGAGGCTCCCTCCTTTGTCAATCAATGAGGGAAGAAAGTCACCACAAGTGGCTGTGGCCCCATGGCAGAACTGCTGACAAGAGAGAATGGAGAGGAGCTCAACCAACAACTGAGGAAGTCTGCCCCAGCAGAGAACATCTCACCACCATCGGCTGGGAGTTGGATTCCCAACCCAAACATCAGAACTACACAGCACAGAACCAGCAACAAGTGTCAGGCACCAAAAAGGATCCTGGAGAAGCTCACCGTACAGCTGCGTGACAGCAAGTTCCCAAAATGCTTGGCCTGACTATCTGGCTCAGCTACTCCTGGAGATCCGAGCAGCCTCATCTGTTGCTATCAGGAGTGCAAATCCGCATCCAGGAAAAATGGACATAGTTCTAGAAAAAGAAAAGACCAGAGGGCCCAACTAGACCAACAGCTTGCAGTGAGAGGAGTTGGAGTGACCAGAGGGGGGAAGGGAGGAAAAGGGGGTGGGGTGGGGAATAAGGGGTACAATACAACCATGCAAACATGACCAATATTGTTAGATAATTACAAAATAAAAAATTTTTTTTAAAAAGAACAGTGGCATTAAGTGAAATCACACATGTTGAAAAGGGAGCCCCAACATAGGGTTTGCATTTGGGGCCTATATTTTTAATATATTTTTAAATATTTAAATATTATTTTTAATATAAAATATAAGAGACATTTTATATCAAATTTTTTGAAATTTTTAAATTCCAATTTCTACGGATTTATTGAAAGTAACCACTGACTTTGTGTCCAGTAATCCTAGCAAATTCATTTAAATATTTGAATTCTGCCTCTGTAGAATCTTTTGAAGATTCTGTGTATATGCCATGTCATTAGCATATAGTGAGAGTTTCATTTCTTTCTTTCATTTTGCTATGCTGCTCAATTTACAATCCTGCTCCCCCTACAATGTTGGAAAAAAGTGACAGGGATGGCATCACTGTCTCCTTAAGTCCATTAGGAAAACTATCAAAATGTTATCATTAATCATGTTTTCTGTAGATTTTATTTTTAGTAAATTCCTATTACAAGGATAAGGAATTTTCCTTATACTCCTAGTTAGCTAAGACTTTCTTTTTATCATGAATGGATTTTGAAATTTATCAAACATTGTATTTAATCCATAATATTTTTATGACTTTTTCTCCATTACTGTGTTAATTTGATGAATTGCATTGGCTAATTTTTGGGTAAGCCAACCTTGATCTATATATAGATATAGATACAGATATATCTGATTTGGTCATGACATGTTATCTTTTCTACATATTACTGGACCAGTTTTCTATCTTGCTGAAATTTCTGTATCATGATCTGAGATTTACCTGTAATTTTCCTTTCTTGTTGTGGTCTGTAATAGGTTTGGGTGCATTAATCAGCACCTCTGAGCTTCTACTTTTTTTTGTAACATAAAGACAGTTTACCATAATGTAAAATTTGTAAGGTTGTTAAGAGGATTAAATAAGAAAACATATCATTCCACCCATTTCCTGACACAGTAAGTACTCAGCAAATATTTAGTGGGTAACAGAATGAACTTTGGCTCTCATCAGTTAAAATGAGAATAAAATATACTCAAAACAGTCCCAAGAACAAATCATTGATAATCACAAAATCTCATTTCTAAAATCAATATGCAGAATTGTACACACAATTATCTAATTCCTATAGCTTCAGTGGATGTTCAGATCCTTACTTAAGGTCTACAGTCCACTACAGGTAAACTTCAGACCACAAACAGGACAGGAGCTAAAACACCAGGATACCCACTTTCTCACTCCCCAGCAATGATTTCCAAGGCCACCATGTCCGTGAAAAGTGGACAGGCAAGAGGCAGCCTGAACAGACAAGCAAGGGACTCTGTTAGTTCCATGACCTTCAAAGTCGCCTAACCTTTCCGGACCAAAGCTTCCCCCTCTGTCACAGGGTTGTTGTAAGAATGAAATAGGAGGGTTTCTGAGAAGATAAAATCAGTTACATGAAAATGTAAGCACTGTTACTACATTTTTTATTACCAATAATAAGCTAAGTGCTTTCTATTGATTATATTGGTTACCACATAAAAAAGCCTGTGAGATAGGAACAGATCTAAGGTAAAGAATGATTAAGCAAATTGCCTACGTTTCTACAGCCAGTGAGTGGCTCAGCTAGGATGTGAGTCCAGATAGTCTAACACCAGAGCTGGTAACTTTATGTCAGAAAAAAATACCAAGCTACCACTAAAAAAAAAAAAAGCTTTCATGTTTTGATAAGATCAGTAATAAGGTGTTAAGATTCAGCATTATTTAACACAAGACCATCTATTAGTAAAAGGAAAGAAAAACATTTCCTTTTATCACCATCCTTTTTCCCTTTTGAGAATAATTTCTTTCATTAAAAAAGAGAGAACAAGTGACAGTGCGGTCACAGGAAATGTTTTATCTCAGCCAGTCAAACATTTCCTTGGACAGTTGCCCTAGCTGTGCAAGTGAAAGACATTAAGACTTTAGGGAACTCACAGTTCTCCTGTTAATCTAATCTTAAACCATTTCATTGACTCAAAGATTGCTTTCTAACCTATAGTAGCTTCTGCCTCTAGATCCTCTTTGTCAGGTCTCACTAGTCTCTTTGCAGAGTCTGTAAATAGCCACAGGGCTGCTCAGTCATCTCATCCCTGAACACACCTGAGACTGGGAAGCCAGTCCAAAGTCTTGCTTTGGAGACAGATGCTGTGAGAGGAAGCTCTCATCCGTATGCCATGCATCAACCAGCCTCTTGCACAAAGGCAAGGACATGCGCTCCCAGGAGGGAGCATCTCTCCTGTCCCCTGTCTGTTGGTGACATTCTCACATTATCTCCACCAGCCATGAGGGTTAGTGTACAGACAAGATGAGACCACACTTGGCAAAGTACTATGTAAACTGCAGGTCGCTGCTGCACATTAAGAAATGACACTCGTGAGCCTTGCTGGAATGGTGTCAATAGGAACACCATGCAGGGCTCCAGTATCTTGTGAGGAAATCTAAAAACATATACACTTCTGTCATTGCATTGTTTGGTCAGAGTTTAGTCTGTCTTTCCCCCTTTATTTCTTAAAATCTTTTGAAACCTTTTGGCTTAAAAACGGAGATCTTGTTCCCTCTCTCCCATCAGACATCATCCCTGCCAGAACCAGAGGCAGCCCTTTGCCTGCCAGCCCACATGGGCCCCCCACACTGACATCCTCTGCAGCTTCTCCCCTTAACGCCCACCTTTGCTCTCCTCTGCTCCTAACGGCCTATGACTGAGATCAGACAAAATAAGGCATAAGTTTTCCACAGCAGAGCTGTCTGAGCCTCACCCCTGTCTTCCCATACAGACCTCGCCTCCACTCTCTTCAGTCATTCGTCCCCACCATGTGTATTACCAACAGGATACAAAATCAACCACAGTACAAATTCCTCAGTCAACTCAAGGTAATTACCAGAAAAACAGATTGATATAATCTGATAAGACTAAGGATACAAGAAAGGCTTACAGCAGAGGTTTTGATTTGCAATTTGATACAGTATTTTCCTACCAGGCCAAGCCAGCATTTTAGAATTGCTCCTTATCACAGGTAACAAGAGGCACTCACAAGGCCAGGGTGTGGCTTTTCTTGAAATCACTAATCACCCAAGAGAAAAGCCTTGACCTCCGAGCCTGGTCCAAGTGGAAAATATACACTTCTACCTTTGTGGCTCCTAGTTGCTTTTGCTTTTGTGTGCCCCTCCCTGCACACACGCAAAAAATATGTATATATATAAGAACACATGTGTTACATAAATATATACTTTGACTTTATAACCATGTTGATATCAAGACAAAATCTAGCCTGGATTCACTAAAAACTAAGTGAGTCACTTGTAACAGCAAAAGTCTTAAAGAAGATGATAGGGAACTTGCTATAACTGATCCCAGGTGGGCTGGCTCCAAAAAGTTACAGATATTTGGTTCTGAAATCCAACTAATGAACATGTGGACCATGGGTATACTCTTCTGGGCATGTGTTGTTAGATGAAAAATATAATGAATAGGAATTGTACCAGCACCTACTGACCTGAAAGCAGAAGCTTACATGGATGTGGTTAAATGTTGTTGCCAGGAACTTAAAAGCTGAAAGGAACATGTACTGGAAATATCCTGGGCATCTGAGCCCTTCCATACTCAATGCCCAGAACCAAGGCCAGAGAGGAAGAAGAAATTTGTCTGGAAAAATGCTTTATTTTAAGGCCAAGAGTGACACCTAGTGGTGTAAGAGATCACTCCAGGCACTGAACAACTTGAATTTTCATTCATGACATAGAAAACAGGTGCCATGGAGCCAGAGTTGCCCTCTGGCTCCCCAGGTCAGTAGGGCCGGCCTGGCAGTGGGGTGGTAAAGAGCTGGGTGACAAACAGCTGGGTGATTAACAATGACCAGAAATTTATTTTTCTGGATGACACCTGGTCAGAGAGCACAACAGTCTCTGAAGCACTTTCACATTTACTGCCTCATCTGATCCATCCTACAATCTCATGAGGAAGGCAGAACAATTTTTCACATCCCCATTTCAGGGAAAGAAGGTTAAGCTACAGAAAAGTTAGCATTTCTCTAGAATCCCAGGTCTCCTGGTCCTAAAACCATGCTCAGTCCTTAACATCACATCAGCACTTAGCTGGGGAGATAAGAGCCTGGGCACCAACAGAGCCACACTGGGAGTCCCAAACGCTAAGTTGTATAAGAAAAGGAAATAGTTCTGCCCTGAAGAGCTTTCCATGTAGCCAGGGAGGCAAACAAGAACAAGATGGGGTGGGGTGGGGTTGAGACAGGCAGATCCAGGACCAGCAGGAGCACGGTCTTCCTAAAGGAGGATGGAGTACTGTGTGATGGAGCACTGGATAGGAGCACACCTGCTCCAGCACAGCACAGGCAATCCCAAAAGCACCCTCACCTGCACACTGGACCATCTCTGAACACCCCCTAAAATTCATACCCAATGACAAAGAACTTTCACCAGTGAAACTAAGAAATAGACAAAATCCCAAAGTCCCGTGTATGGGGAGCCCCTTGGGCTGTCCAAGAAGAGGTAAGAAGTGGCAGGAGAGCAGGGGCTGTGGAGGAGGGAGTAGTGCACATTTCTAGAAAAGTCTTCACACATTACAGAAGGCTAAACCCACAAGCATTAACTTGAGTAACGAAGTGGGGTACATCTCAGAACTCCCTAATCACTGCCAAGCTCCCTTGGGGGAGCAGGAAACCAGTCAAGTGAGAGATTGTTACAAAAACTCACTCCCTGTGAAGGAAGCCATGTAGCAAGGGGCTCTGCCACTTCTGATCAATGACAGCCAAGAAAGAAATACATACTGGGTACTGTCCAAACGAGCTGTGATGATAGGATGCTATGATGAGTAAGCAGATTTTCTACTCAATCTGATAATAGGAATATGGGAAACTGAAAGAATGAGGCAGAGATACACTCTCTACAGAGAGCCAAGCAATGTCTGTGAAGAAGTATTCTGAGAAGAAAAAGACAGAAACCAAATGGTTTCACTAACATATGGGTAATAGGAAAAACAAGCAAAAGGCTGGGAGGAAAAGTCTAAACAAGTTAATAACCAAACTAAAACACCGGGGGGCGGGGGGGATAGACGGGAGGGAGTGGTCAGGGAGGAAGGTGAGCCTGGAGGACTACAAAGGTGTGAAACATATGTACATTAACAAATACATTTTTTAAAAAACTAAGAAGTATTCTGAGGACTTGAACTTGCAAAATGGTGGCCAGATACTGAGGGTGAGGAATTTTTGCTATGAACATCTAAAAGTATGGGGTAAATACAGCAAACACCTTTTTCAATGCAGTTAACTAAGCTCTCAAGAAAGTAAACGAAATCTGCAAGGTCTGATCTGACGGAGGTGGGAAGGAGAGATTGATGAAGGAGCTTTGGCTCCCCTGGTTCTCTCTGCCCAGAACCTAGAAGTCCCATTTTAAAAACTTTCAACAGAAGAGCCAGGCACTGAAACCCAAGGTAGAGGCCTGAAGCGAGTCCCCTGCCTGGACCCAGGACCGGGCGAACAGAGGCAGTCTGTAAATGTGGGAGTTGACAGGGAATTCTGTCTGACTCAGGAAACAGCGTAGGGTGGAAAAGAAATAATTCCTGGAAATGTAAAAGCATTAGCCTCCCCTCCCATATCTAGATGCAAGGAACCCCGAAGGGAAAATTAACTTCAAGTGCTTCTCAGTCAAAATCTCCCTGGGTATCTGGCAGAAGCAGATGCAAAATCACCTAAACCCTTCAGGATTCCCACAGTCAGCAAAACATATCAAATTGAAAATACTAAATCAAACCAGGAAAGGGTGAGAAAAAAAGTAAAGGTTTAGTTCTGAAATGACTTGCTGTTAAAATGATTACAGAAGATATACAGGGAGGATATGTCATCAAAGACACTCACATAAGGATGTTCAAAGCAGCCCAAGTATTAGCCCACAAGGAAGTAGATAAACTGCAGTACACTTGTCCAATAATAAAATGAAAAAAAGAATGAGTTACAACGTGAATAAATTCAAAAGCATTATACTAAGAAAAAAGAAGGCAGATATAAAAGAAGGTAGTATTTACAGAAAGTCCAAAACTAGGTAAAACTAATCTATAGGTGATAAGAATCAGGACACCTGGAAGAGAGGAAAAATTATCTGGAAAAATATAAAAGGAAATTTCCTGGAATAATGGGGATATTCTATATGTTAATTAGGATGGTGGTTACATAGTATATACAATTATTTGTATTATATACAAAACTCAAAAACCAGTAGGTTTGTGCATTTTATTGTCTATTATATCTCAATAAAATATACACTTTTATTGAAAGAGGTAGTGAAAATCTCCAGCTTGTGGGAAATGGTCAAGAATATCTTAAAAAAAAAAAGTCTAAAAATAATAAATATATGTAACCACTGAATTGAAAAACAAAATAGGTCTGCTTCAAGCTATGACTTATCACAGACCAAGACTTCCACAAGAATATTTTAAAAACCAGGAGAATATATTTGCTATTTTAAAAGATGACTTCAAATATAGAGTGAGTTCAGTGGGAACTTAAATGAAATCCCAAGCCCCTTAGTGAGGTAGGCCTCACCAAGTCCAAAACTACTGTCAGAACAATGAATTCCAAAATGCATGGACTCTCTACTAAGCACAATCACTTGACAGAAGCAAAAATAAATCATCTTTGCAGGAAGATAGCATCCACTGCTTCAAATTATTTCCACTGCCTCAAATATTTCCAGCATAATGTTTCTCCTTTAGTGAAAATCCAAGCAAGGGCTCCAGAGCATGTACCACAAGCAAAGTGTAGAGGCCACTATACCACAGACTGTATCAGTTCCCCCAACCCTTCCCCAGGCTCTGGAGGGTTAAAACTGCCTGAGAGATGCTCACGAACATGAACGTCTACATGAGCATAGAAGTAAAAAAAAAAAAAATGTAAAATTCCACAGTGAGAAATGAGACTTTGAGTACATCAGGAATCACTCAGCAAATTCTCCCAAGAGAGAAAAACTTGGGCCCCTTATTTGATTTTTGCACAGTGTGTACAAATATTCCAGATGGCAAGATCAGCCTCAAGCACCAGGAGAGAGTCATTCCAGCAAACAGAAGAAAGAAGCCCCCTTGAAAACATATTTGTTTCAACTACAGCATTTCAGAGATGATTTTCCATTCCCACCACCATAAAGTAAATTTGAACCACCACTATTTCACACACAATAGTTAGTCTTTGGGTATATGGGTCTGTTCATCTTTGAGGCAGAAAAGTAAAGTCCAGAAATCTTATTAGGAATGCTGCAATTTCTAAATGAACTGAATATTCATGCAAAATTGCCTGTTTGAGAATGTACTGCTATGGCAGATTATTAAATAAAAAGTTTGAGCACAAGCCAAGAATTCTATACCCTTTACAAATTGACCAATGGTATCTTAAAAAGGAATGGATATTTTTGGTCAGAACTTCCTAGAAAATATTTGCAAAATCTGACTTTACTATCTACAATTATTATTAACTTAGCAGAAGGCTTGTATTTTGCCATGTCTCCATTTTTGTGATCCATATGCAGTTCTAAATTTGCTGAATTGACCTTAATTTTCTCATGCATGATTTCTCCCTTGAGTCTTTTCTATTTGGGGTTGTTATACAAAGCTTGCTTTTATTTAATATTGATATCAGTATTTCAACTACTGCAAAGTCATGTATTTTTTATGTTATAAAGACTCTAGCATATAAAAAAAGACTCTGCTCTCTGATTATTCCCATCATGACATTAAGCCTTTGGTACTTTGTTCTGTGGTACTGTGGTTGAGATTCTGTGTACCATATTTCTGCCTTGCCAGAGAGCTACCTATTTGGCTCTGCCAAGAAGTGCCAGGGGAAGTGTGTTGAAGGGGGAAGAAAACTTTTTCCAGTTAGTTTCTTGTCAGCCTTCTGTTCCTCTGAACATCATCTTAGCAATGCTTCCTCAGCCATCCAGCAAGAGTGCTTAACCATGACACAGCAGGATTCAGTTTATGGTTTCCCAGCCACAGCAAGATGATGGTTCACAGGAGACAAGGTGGTGGGAGAATCCTGGGGAACATAATGATGTAAAATGTGTATGTGGGTATGTGTGTGTGTGTGTGTGTAACCAATGAAAAAAAACAGAATAATAAAATAAATGTAAAAAATAACTTTAAGACTCTACCTTTCTAGAGAGAATGGAAGAATTACTATTCCAGACTTCAAGCTATACTACAAAGCCATAGTAATTAAAACAGCTTGGTACTGGTATAAAAACAGACAATCAGACCAATGGAACAGAACCAAATCCCCTGAAATAAAGTCACACATATATAGTCAACTAATTTTTGACAAAAGAGTGAAAAACTTACATTGGAACAAGGACAGTCTCTTCAATAAATGGTGTTGGGAAAACTGGACCAAGACATGCAAAAAAAAATGAACCAAGATACCTCCCTTATACCATGTACAAAAAACAACCCAAAATAGATAAGAGACTTGAACATAAGACCTGAAACCATAAAGTACATAGAGGAAAACCTGGGCAAAATCCTTCATGAGTTACAATTCAGAAATCTGTTTTTTGGCCACATCTGTAGATGACCCAAAAAAAATGAAGGAAAACATAAATAGCTGGGATTACATCAAACTAAAAATCTTCAGTACAGCAAAAGAGACAACAGAAAAAACAAAAAGAATCCCAATCGAGTGGGAAAATATTTTCACCCTCCATACAAGTGATAAGAGTCTAATAACAAAGATACACAAAGAACTCACACAACTTAGCAAAAACAAAGCAAAAAACCCAGTCAAAAAAATGGGGAGAAGATCTAAAAAGACATTTCTTCAAAGAGGAAGTCCAAATGGCCATCAGGCACATGAAAAACTGTTCAACGTCATTAGCAGCAAGGGAAATGTAAATTAAAACCACGAGATACCACCTTACACCAATAAGAATGGCCCAAATCCAAAAAACAGACAAGTGTTGGCGTGGATGTGGAGAGAAAGGAATACTTTGACACTGCTGATGGGACTGTAAACTGGCCCAGACACTATGGAAAGCTGTGTGGAGGACCCTCAAACTAATGAAAATGGAACTACCATTTGACCCAGCAATCACTCTTCTGGGAATCTACCCAAAGGAGACCTCAATGTGGGTACAAAGGGACACCTGTGTGCAGATGTTTATTGCAGCACTATTTATAATTGCAAGGACCTGAAGACAACCCAAATGCCACAAGACAGATGCCTGGATGAAAAACATGTGGTATATATACACAATGGAATATTCCTCATCCATCAATTAAAAATGACAAATTTGATGATTTTTGGTAACATGGATGTACTAGAAGAAATCATATTGGCAGAAACAAGTCAGAAGGAAAAAGACAGAAACCAAGTGGTTTCACTAATATATGGACAACCAAACAAAAGTACACAACTGCGGGAGGGGACCAGCTGGAGTGGCCAGGGAGGGGAGGTGGTTGGTAACCCCCAGGGATCACAATGATGTGAAATATATATATAAATAAGTTATTTAAAATTGAAATGACTACCTTTCTAACACTTCCTAGTCTTTTTTGGTTTCTTTAGTGTCATTTTTTGTTTTTTCAGAAACCTGGTTAACAATTTTTCATACTAAATTATCTCCACTAAAATAACTGGCCTAGTTTTCTAATCAATTATGTCTGTTTTTATTTCTTTCCTTGCTGTTTTATAGTTTATAGCATAATACTATGATAGCATTAGACTGAAATATCTCACTTTGGATGTTCATTTAAATGATACCATGAAATTAAAGATAGGACTCATTACTGTTATAATCAAGTCTCCCCAAATTCAACTACAGACTCAAAACAGTCCATCAAAATTTACTAGGAATTTATTTTTTCAGAATTGTTAGCTGATTCCAAGATTCGCATGAAAAAGCAAAGGGAATTAAATTAACCAAAATAGTTCAGAAAAGGAAGAACAAAGTTAGATCTATCCTATCTGACTTCAAAACTTGATGCAAAATCAACACAGTTTTGTATCAGTGAAAGGTGAGCAGAAAAGAAAAGAACAGAATAGAAACATAAAAATGCTATTCTTGAACTGACTAATAAATTTTCAGTGAAGATGACAAAACACCCAATAGAGAAGTGCTAGCCTTTCAACAAAAGATGCCAAAATAATCACACATTCACAAACAAAACAAACAAACCAAAAGTCCATACCTCACACCACTTATATGATTTGTTGACTTGATCTTAATTTTCTCATGCATGATATCTCCCTTGAATCTTTTTGATTTGGGTTAATCTAGATCTAGAGCTAAAAAAAATCTCTGTAAATACTTCAGGAAAAAGAAAACATCTGTGTTTTAAAAAGGAAAACTGAGAAAAGAAATTAACAGACATTGGGGTAAATCTACAAAGATATTACTTGTATAAAACAATAGCATTAATATCTAATCTCTGAAGTCTTAAGATGACTTTTGAAATACCACATAAAATACCCAGTATAGGAAAGATGATAGTATTAAGGTAATATAGTACCTTTATATTTTCAGAAAACCTACAAAAATACTTAACAATTTCATATTGTAAGTTAAACATTATATTAAAATATTATAGCACCTGTTAAATTCAAACCATTTTTAAGAACTGTCTAACTTCCAAAACAGTATCAAAATGATATGTAGATAAACTATAGAACAGTGATCATAAAGAAAAATTAATTATATTCAGCAGTTAAAGATTATTATTTTGGATTACAAACAGAATCCAACCACACACTACTGACAAAAGGTACACCCAAAATATAACAAAGAATATTTTAAAGTAAAACACTAAAAGCATATACATTATGTATATATTCACTGATACAACTGGCAGATAGCTCTAGAGTTTCATAAGAAAAAAAATACAATATAATAGAAAAGAAAGTCACTAAAAAGACACTTCTCCAAAGAGGAAATACAAATACCCAATAGGCATATGAAAAAATGCTCCACATCACTAATAATCAGGGAAATGCAAGTCAAAAGAACACTGAGATACCGTCTTACACCATTAAGAAAGACCTATGTCAAAAAAAGCAGTCAATAAGTACTGGCACAGATGTGGAAAGGAACACTCTTACATTGCTGATGGGAATGCAAACTGATGCAGCCACTACGTGGAAGACTGTGTGGAGGACCCTCAAACTACTGAAAATGGAGCTACCATTTGACCCAGCGATCCCACTGCTGGGAATCTATACAAAGGAAACAAAAACACTAAATCAAAAGGACACTTGTACTCATATGCTTATCTGCTTATCACAGTACTATTTACCATTGCCAGGACATGGAAACAACCCAAATGCTCCAAAACTGAAGAATGGTTGAAAAGATGTGGTATATTTACACAATGGAATATTATTCATCAATCAAAGAAGACAAACTTGTGTCATTCGCAGCAACATGGATGGAGCTAGAAGAAATCATGTTAGCAGAAATAAGCCAGAAAGAAAAAGAGAAATATGGGATGGTCTTACTTATATGAGGGATATAGGGAAAACAAACAAACAAATGGACAAGTAAAATTTAAAAGCATAAAAGAACTGAAGCATAGCTCAAAAAGGGGACGGAGAGTAAAATCAGGGGAAGGGGAAAGCCCAAGAGATTAAGATGTTTCACAGGTGATTAAGGTGGTGGGAGAACCCCGGGGTAGCCAATGATGTGAAAAAATATATGTATATATAATCAGATTAAAAAATAAAAATTATATTAAAAAAAGAAAAGAAAGAAAGTGTTATTTATAATAAAGAAGGTCACTAGTGATAAAAGTTTCAATTCCCAGGAATATATATATATATATATATATATATATATATATATACATACACTTGTATGCAACTTATAGCCTAACTTCAAAAATAGCAAGAAAAAATTGACTGAGTTAATAAATTCAGCATCACAGTAAAATCATTTAATGCACCTTGTTCAGTTCTTGGAAAGATCAAACAATCAAATACTAGCTATCTTAATAAGCTTATCTGTGGACAGTTGTAGAATCCTTCCCCCAGCAATTAGAATGTGCATTCTCAATCCCATGTCGAACTACACAAAAATTGCCTACAGTTTAAAAGAGGTCATAAAGCAAATCTTTATATGTGCCAAAGAAAACATGAAATAGCTCACATTTCTGATCATAGTGCAATGAATTAAAAAACACCAAAACCAAATAAACAAAACACTTTAAAAATGCACTTTACCAAACAGATCATTTGCTATTCCCTGGTGGAGCTTGAGCTAAGAGGCAAAAATAACTAGACACCTGAGAATTACAACAATCTCAGAAGAAAATCAACAAACCTAAGATACATATACACATATGAAATAGAAATACTAGGAAAGATGAACTAAGGGTGAGTTTAATAAACATGAAAGTATAATTAATAAGATATTTGTAATGCAGAACAGAATAGGAAATGATTCTAAAAAGTAGAAATATTAGACTTGATTATGACAATAGTTGAAATAAAAATCACAACAGATGGAATAAATAGGAGATAGGGTAAACTGAAAAAAAAATAAATTCATGAGTTTGAAATTGGTCCAAAAACAAGCAGGAAAAAATAAAGAGAGCAAAGGTTTTTATAACTGTCTACCAAGCAGATACTAATAGAAATCCAACATATAGAGAGTAAACAAGGGACCCAGAAAAAGAAAAAGATGAGAAGGCAGTTAAAGAATTATTAGAGATGAATTTTCTATAGAAAAAAGAAAAGCAAGATTGAAAGGTTAGCAAAGAACACCAAATACTAAACTAAAACACAAGAATATCAAAATAAGGAGAAATAAATACATATAAATATAGTAATACTTAATAAATAAAATAATAATACATTTAAAAATAAAATTTTTACTGGAGATTTTAAATGACCGCTCTTAAAAGTTAATAAATCAAGGAGGCAGAGCAAAGATACTGAAGACTAAACCTTATAATTAATTAGCCTGAGCTAGCACTAGAATGACTCAGGGTCTGGATTTCAATACTGATTAATGCCTCTTACTCTGGCTCATTATTAATAGTGTCCCCTGTCACTTTCAAAAGTGACACCATTCGGACAATAAATTACATAAAATGGCGTTGTATTTGCATATAGCCTAACACATCTCCTGTATATTTTAATTCATCTCTAGATTATGTATATTACCTAATAGAATGAAAACACTCTGTAAAGAGTAGTTAAGCCATATTATTTAGGAAATAATGACAAGTGGAAGTCCATGCCTGTTGTGTAGAAACATGACCATCACCACCAAGAACTGATTCTGAAATCTAAACTGAGAATAGGGAGGATGGGCAAGCATACTGGGCAGGGACACCAGGCTGGTGATAATGATGGAAACCTGAGCAGGTTTTCTTCCTGCTGTTTGTCTCGTAAAAGGCACATCATAACTCAGTGTAAAATGTCTTTCTGCAGTTATAGGAGATAGTTAAAATACCACTCAAAAGGTCTCTAAGCTGAGAGGAACCAGAGGGCAACCACTGGACCAAGTTCAGGCCCCACCCTCCTGACCTAGTTAACCTGGACCACCTAACCCTCCCTGGCCTACCCGTCTGGGAGACCCACTGGAGGCAGGCTAAGATGACATTACTCAGAAAGGACGTGAAAAGAAACAGCAGTGCTGTGTGCACAGATTGAACCACCAGAAAGTCAACCCCACAAGCAAATATGGGCTCCTGGCCCACTCGCACCAGCCACTCACACCACGGGGGTTCCTGCTCAGTCCGCCACATCCCAGCCAGCAACACTCTGGTCAAGTATAACAGAAGGAAGTGTCCCCGCTTTCTCAGAGACACTGTTTCGTGTTTTCCACTGACCAAGACACCTTCACCCCTCCAGGCAATGAGGACTCAGAGTTGAGGGCTCTGTCTGCCCCTGACCACTCACCAGCACTGGTCATCCACCAGGTCTCTCCGGGCTGGCTGCCAGCCTCCAGGGTCCACCTCAGGTGGGGGGCCAAGCTCGTAGGCCAGACTCACACATGTAAAGCCACAGCACGGAGGTGGCCCCGCAGCACTGCTGCTAGGCTATACGTACCTGCAGAGCCCACAGGCCACCCTGGCCTCTGTGAAATCCTTCCCTGGGTTACATTGGAGGCACCTCAGAAACTGCGACCAGTGAACAGGACTCTCTTAAAAACAGCAGAGTCCGATTTTTTTCTTTTTTTTTTTTTTTTTTTTTTTTTTGAGACTAGGTCTCACTAATTTTTGCCTGTGGAATCACAGGCTCACATTGCCCGGGGTACCACAGGCCCCAACCTCGGCTTCCTAGGCTGCCACTTACAGGCATGTGCCACCAGGCCCAGCCAAGTGTCTGATTTTTTCTGTGCTGAGGTTGAGCAAGTTCACTTTGGTGGTTCACATCTGGGGATTCAATCTTAGAGGGTAAATCTCACTGTGTGGTCATGGCTAGGGTGATGGGGCAGCAAATTCCACTGTGTGGTGAGGTCTAGGGAGCAATTCCTACTATGTGCTGAGGGCTGGGATGGTGGGAAAATGCCACTGTGTACTGAGAGCTGGAGTGGTGTCAGTCATTGCTGTGGTGCCCAACGTGCATGGTTTTTATTCCCCGTCACTTTCCTAAACAATTTAGTGTAACTACTGTTTACAGAGCATTACATTCTACAGGATATTATAAGTAATCTAGAGATGGCTTAAAGTATATGGGAAGATTGTGTGGATTATATGCAAATTCTCTACACTTTTCCATGAATAGCCTCAATTTTGGTAACCTGGGGATTTCTGGAACCAATCTGTTGCAAATACCAAGGGATGACTGTGTTTGTTTTAGCAAATCTGAGACAGTCAGCAATTATAAACCTTCAGTGCATAGAAGGTAAGACCAGTGTGTGCAGTTAAAGTTATTACAGAGGGCTTCATGTGGAGAAATAATCAAAATATCTGTAGAATTGAACAAACAGAGAATAAGAAGAGTAAGGAGGAAATACCTCTAAATTTAAATTGGATGCATAAATAATTTTGATCTACAATATAGCAGGAAAATGAGGACCAGTTACTAGTTTCTTTATTCAGACTCAATGTGGATGAAACCAACAAGTCTTAGTCCAATGTCCTCGTCTATAGCTTTTCTCTTGGAAAAGCATGACTTTTTTCAAAATCATGTGATTTTTTCCCCCAGTGCACCACCTTTAAATTATAGAAGAATCCAGAGTATTTCAGATCTAAGACTTGAAATTGAATTTTGATGCGCCTAAGCATCAAATTTTGTAGGTAAAATTTTGTAGAGGTCTTTCACTTGCTTTCCAGAGCATAAGAAAAATAATGGAGTCAATTGAAACAGGTATCACATGACTACACAGAATTTTTAAGTTTGATTTTTTGCTCCAAATGCAAAGTCATTTTTAAATTCATTTTAGTTCAAGCATTGTTAAGAGAAAAGGGTAAGGGTTAAACGCAAAAAGGAATGTTAAAGCATTACAAGTAAATTACAATGTTGTCATGACCCAGTTAAAGTTTAATGTGTATAAGTCTTAGGAAAATTCAGAGAATAGACCTTGCCCAAATCCAGGCAGATGAGAGAAGATTACCAGGCTGCTGTGACTGTCCTGTGAAGATAGTGCAGTGGAAATTCCCCCAGACCTGTCAAGAACTGTATATAAACTCTGACCATTAAGGAGGAGTCAGTGTCCCTTCTCTTGGAAGTCAACCTCTGAGACAGTGGCTGTTACAATTGCACCCTAATTTGAGCTAGCAATAAAGGTTTCTTTGCTTTTGCATCACTGTCTCATGGTGTCTGTGGCAGTTGGAGGATCCTGAACTCTAACAGCATAATCACATGTAACCAACCACACAAATTAAAGTGCACAATTTTGTAAGTTGTGAGATATGTGTATGCCCATGGAACCATTCCTACAATCAAGATAGTGAGACTGTGCAGCACTTCTCAAAGCTTTCTTTGCAATACCCACCTTCAAAACCCTATTTGCTCCCCATTCCCCCTCATGCAACCCCTACTCTACTTTCTAGCACTAGATCTGTTTGCATTTTCTAGAACTTTTTATAAATAGAATTGTGCAGTGTTTATACTCTTTGTTGCCTAACTTTTGCCACTCTACATAATCATTTTGAGATTTATTTATGTTCATGCATGTGTCAGACCATTCCTTTTATTCATGAGTAGAATTTTATGATACAGGTACCATATAATGGTACCACATAATGAATTTATCTTTTCTTTTTTATGTTTACCTGTTGGTAGATATTTTGATTGTTCCCATTTTGGGGCTATTACAAAGAAAGCTGCTATGAATTTTCTTTTAAAATAATGATAAAACGTATGAACAAAATATCACCTACAAAAGTGGGACACAGTAAATAAGCTATGAAATATGATTGGAGTGCTGACCAGAAGCAAAGATTCCACTGAAGTTTGCAGCAATGAATTTTAATTTATAATGAATTTAGTCAGCATAGTTCTGTGTATGTTTCCAGCCACCATGAGCTGCTTGAGCTCAGGTACAAAAAGAAAAGACATGGATTTACATTTAACCAAGGTTAGAGTTTTGCCCTGAGACTACCACAAAGCAAAAGAGGGACAAAAGCTGAGCGAGCAAGAAAGTGAGTAAGGATGCTGATTGCCACAAAGTTGAGAGAAGGATGTGAGAGAGGTGAGTCAGCAAGGTTGATTATGTTTGTGTTTGAGTATATAAATAAATATGTAGGCAATTTTGTAATTATAATTGCAGTATATATAGTTGATGAATTAGTTATTTCCTCTCATGATTTTAATCATTTTCTGTAACAAATTGCCAGCTTAAAAAATTCTCACTTCACACTAAAAGAGAAAAACAAAAAAGAAAGAATGGATGGTTTCTTTGCATGACTTTAGGACATTCAAGAAGGCTTTTCAACATCGTTGAAGGAAAATCAGAAAAGAAAGTATAGACTAGCTCATAAGCCACCTTTTAGTCTTTCTTCACTGCTCATGCCAACACTGACAGGGACTGCGTGTGCCTAGGTAGTGTCAATAAGCTCTGCAGGAGGAGGATATCTTTGTCATTGCCTAGACTAAGTGTATTCCCACAATGAAAACTCCTAGCAGATTCCAAGATAGATGGCCTGAACAAGTCCCTTAGAAAAGTAACCCTTGAGCTGGGCATGGTGGTGCGTGCTTGTAAGTAACAGCTTATGGAGTCGCAGCAGGGTTTGGGATCACAGTTCAAGTGCTCCCCCCCCCCCCCATAGGTCTCAACCTAGTCCCAAAAAATAGCTAGGCGTGGTGGCACACCTATAATCCTAGCTACCTGGAAAACTGAGACTGAGGATTGCTTGAGTCCTTGATACCACGGGCAACATGAGCCTGCAGTACCACAGGCAAAAATAGCAAGACTTATTCTGGAAAAAAAAAAAAAAAGTAAGCCTTGAACACTGGCCCCTTGTGAAACAGGGTGCAAAATAAAACAGGTACAGAAACTAAAACTAAAACCCATGGGCTCATAAGAACTAAAACTAAACAAGAACTAGGTGCACCTACAGAGCACCCCAAAACTAAACACAAACACAAGTACAAAAAGGCTATATAGTCTAATCAAGAGTCACTGTGTCTCTGTGGATTCTCCCACCCTTGCACACAGTTGCAAAAGAGACCTTAGGATTTAACAGCTATGAGATTCATTACACAAAGGAAACAAAGATTCAAAGATTTAATCCACAGGGGCCAGCTACCTCACTCAGTCAGTGCCCAATGGTCAATCAGAGTGCAGATAACTACTGCCAGTGGTATCATGTAAGAAAACAAGCAAAATTGGGGGCTTAACAAAACTTAAAAGGGAGCAGCTGGTTCTTTAAAGTCATCCACACACCAAGTTTGTCCCAGCCCATGCAAGCAGTAGCAAGACCACACTAACCTTAAGAAGAAGACAAAAACGGATTTACTCATTAAAAGACAAAAAAGTCACTGAAGTTTACAAGAAACCCCTTGGTAATCTTACTAACCAGTCCAATCTGGTTTGGACATGTAGTCCAAAAGGCTACATGTGGCCTTCAGCCATGTGTTTCCTCAGAATGGCGAATGCCCCACCTTCAAACCAGATGAAGAAGCCAAGATGGTGCCATTACTCCTTCTTCAAAGGCCAGAAATTTAAATCCAATGAAGAAAACCAGAATGGCATCTTCAGTTCTCCAAAAGGAACAGCTCCAGCATTCTTTCAGTTCCAACTCTAAAGTGGCCCAGAAGCAGCAAAATTCACTCAACACAAGAGCAGCAATGACTTCAGACATCTCATGATGAAAACAGCAACACAGCAAGTTCTCTTCAGGTCTCCAAACAATTTCCAAGCTTCACGGATTCAAAGTTAAACTGAATTCTCAAGCACCAAATTTCCAAATCAGCCTATACAAGTTACAAGTCACTCCAGCATGCTTCCCCAGGCTCCTCACCAGCCCAGGTAATATGGCAGCTGCAGTTGTGAGGTCTCTAGCCTCCCTGCTGCTCTGCTCTTCTGCTCTCTACACCTTCTTTCTCCCCCACAACTTCTCTGTCTCTCCTCTTTAAATCCCCTAAAACTAATCCTATCACGAGAAGGCTTCTCCAAGTCTCCATCCACCAAGGCATAAGGGCTGCCATTCCAACGCAACACCACCAGTACTGGGGGCCACAGACCCCCAATTTCACCACAGCTCCCTTATCACCGGGAATGCCTAGGACAACAACAATGCTCAGGAGTGGTCCCCATGAAGGCACCACCAACAGCTAGAGACACCAGGTCCAGGGTCTTTGGTGCTTCTTTTAGGTAATGTCAGAGACAGGAGCAGAGTCTCAGTCTCTCCAGAGGGTTCAGCTCCTCTCCCTCAGTGGTCAGCTGCTGGATGGAGCTTCTGGTCTCTCTTCCTCTGGAGACCAGGAATGAAAACCTTTTCTTCCTCAGGTCTGGAACAGTTCACACATGCAAACTTTTTCAGGGCTCCTTCTCAGGGCACCCTTTCTGAGGTCCCTTCTCTGGGTTTTGCCTGCCAGTCCTTTTCTCTCTAGGCCTTCTCTCCTGCAAGTTTTTTCTCTCTCCTGCAAGTTACAAGTTACCAATGCTACAAGTTTACAAACCCTGCAGATTACAAGTCCCTTTCTCCTCTGCAAGTTAGAAGTACAAGGCTCCAGTTCCAAGTTCCAAGTCCTGCAGATTCCAAGTTAAAAGTTCTAAGTTACAAGTTCCTTTGTCCTTGCAAGTTACAAGTTACAAGTCCTGCAAGTTACAAGTCCCAGTCACCAGTCACAAACCCCAGTCATAAGTAACAAGCTACAAGTTCTGGATGTGAAGGTAAACTGGTTGCACCGTGATCGTCAGGGTTGATTCAGTTGATCTGGCTGGCTAGGCAGGTGTCCCTTCCCCCCCCCCTCACCACTCCATGTGTGTCCCTCAAAAACTACACACTAGGTTGAAGAGGACAGCCTTCCACAAATACAGACAGACGGTTCAATTGAGGGTATACAAGTAGCTGCAATCCCCTGCTAGAATTTCCAAACAAACTCTCAAGGTCCAAGTTATAAGTCCCCTTCTCTTCTACAAATTACAAGTTACCAATCCCTTTTCTCCTGCCAGTTCCCAGTTACCAGACTCTTCTCTGCAAGTTAAAAAGTCAAGTCCAAGTTCAAGTTCAAATTCTGAAGCAAAGAAATGAATATAGGGGAATAGGGGCTGAGTTCAGGCAAGGCCAGACCCTTCCCCAGCACATAAACCACATCTTAGTGATATGAAACATATATCTTGGCATGTGAAACTGATATCGGGTGACCAAACAAACAAAACAGGGTGCTTAACCAAACTTACAAACAGGAGCAGCTGGCCCTTTAAAGCCAGCCACACACCAGGTTCTTCCCAGTCTATGCATGCAGTAGCAAGACCACATGATCTTTAAGAGAGACCAAAAAAATTTACTTATTAAAAGACAAATAAGACAAGTCACCAAGGCGTACAAGGGAACAGCTTTAGTAAACCACACAGTCCAGCCTCTAGTCCAAAATGCACATGGCTGCAACAAAATATGCAGCCACAAAATGGTAACTGCCCCACCTTAAGCTGAATAAAGGAGTTAAGATGACACTACTACTCCTTCTTCAAAGACACAGCTCCACTCACTCCAAGCCAGAAGAAGCCAAGATGGCACTGTTGACCCTTCTCCAAAAGCAGGAAATTCAAATTCAACAAAGAAGACCAGGGTGACATCCTCAATTCTTCTCCAAAAGGCACTGCTCTAGCATTCCTTCAGCTCCAACTCCAAAGTGACCCAGCATCAGCAAAACTCACTCGATACAGCAACACAGCAATCACTTCAAACATCTCATATTGAAAATGGCAACACACCAAACACTCTTCAGTTCTCCAGAAGACCTTCAAGCTTCGCAGTTTCAAAATTAAACTAGTGGCCGGGCACTGTGACTTGTGCTTTTAAGCTTCAGCCTATGAAGCGGCCAGGGCTAGGGATCACAGTTCTAGTCCCGCCTGGGGCCCTTTGTGAGACCTAGTTCCAAAAAATAGCTGAGTGTGGTGGTGCGCGCCTGTAATCCCAGCTACCTGGGAAGCTGAGGCTGGGGATTGCTTGAGTCTGTGGTACCCCGGGCAACGAGAGCCTACGGTTCCACTGGCAAAAAAACAGCGAGACTTAATCTCAAAAAAAAAAAATATTAAAAATTAAAAAATTAAACTAAGTTTCCAAGACAGCTCACACAGGTTACAAGTTTCTCCAACATGCTTCCCTGGGCTCCTCACCCACCCAGGCTGGGGATGAAAGCTCACAACTTGGCTTCCTTCCCTCCCCTGCTGCCCCACATGGCAGCAGCAGCTCTGAGGCCTCCAGCCTCCCTGCTGCTCCCCTCTGCTCCTTCCTTCTCAGTTCTCCTTTCTGTCCCTTCCTTCTGTTCTGTCTCCTTCCATGTCTTTTATTCTGTCCCCTTCCTGATCCTTTAATCCTCTTTTCTTGAGAGAAGTCTTAACTTCCCTTCTCCAAGTCTCCACCCACCAATGCTAACAATAGCTATTTTAATGCATCATCACTAGTACTGGGGGCCACAGCCCCCTAACAAAAAGAGGCCCAAGGTCCTTTCCTAAGTGCTCATAATGGGTAACATAAGAAGTATTAGCTTACATTTTTCACCTTTGTAATATAAACACTGGTAAGTTTGGTTACCTAAATTATATTCTTTATTTCTGTAAATCTTTTCTACCTCTATAAATCTTGCCTACCTTCATAAATTTTAACAGCCTACTCATAGGAATGTGTTTTGCTGTCTGTAACTGTAAAACCACTCACCTCCATAGGAGGGGGCTGCTTCTTCTTCCTTGATGTCCCACTGTGCTGGGGAATTAGGCAATTGCCTGCCAGCTAATAAAGGCTCATTTCAATTAGAATTGAGACTATGGTTTGTGTCTGGGAGTGGTCACTCTGCAACAGTTCCAGTCACAAGTCCAGTCACAAGTCCCTTCTCATGTGGATACCCTGGCTTATATCCACCTCTCCAGGTCCCCACCCTAGAATCTGATCCAATTTACAAGTGGGCTCACACCCTATAAAATCCCTGATTTTATACTCTTGCCCACTCACTCCCAGAAACATTTGAACAAGTAAACCTCCATTCAGGTCCCCATTTGCCATGCACTGGTGTGTCTCCTGTTGTTTTCTCATCTCAAAAGTAGGATCACTTAATCTGCCCACTGTGAACTCTAAGAGAGTAGAGAGTATGGAGTATGTTATTCCTTATTTGAACCTTTGTGTCGTGCACAGCCCTGACTAGACTCAGTAAACTCAACAACTCACATTTAAATGATATATTAAATGATCACTCAAATCATGGGTGAAAAGAACTTTTTAAAATGAGCAAGTGCTATGTAAGGCTAAGAACGAACATCTACATTCCTTTCTAAACCATATGCCCTTCTTTGTTCACTCTGAATCATACGCCCTCCTTTGTCCACTCTTACGGCTCCATGAATGTCCCCATTAGGAGCCTAGCCCTCAACCTGAAATTTTCCAGTTGAAAGGCCTCCCTGAGGTGTGAGGTCACCAAACTTGATCAGCCCATCACTAATGACAGCAGTGATCCAACATCCCCACTACAGTTAAGATACCCTAAATCATAGTGCTCTTTAGAACTGTAGTCTTCTAGTATCCCCAGAGACATTCCTTCCCAAAGCAGCAGCCTCCCCTCTACAATCTCCAGGCCCAATTTCCAAAAAGCCCTCCCTAGTCAGACAAGTTTCATGCAGGATCTCACATTCTCCAACTCAAGTCAGCTTCTCAGCTCCTTTTCCAACTCACTTCAACTTAAAACTGAAATTTCTTTAGGCAATCTGTCACCTCAAAATATTTTTTAGGCAAGTAGTTTATTGCATGGGAGGGGCTTTGAAGGCTGAATGGAAATTGCTTTTGATATTTACGTGTAAACTCCTTTCTGTGAGGGCCTCTCCCAGGAAGACCTAATTTCTTTATCTCTATTCAGCAGAATGTCATAACTGAATGTGTATATGTATTGTTGGTGGTAACTTCCCCAGTTATGCCTTAACTGAAATTCCCCTCTCCTCCACAAACTCTTAGGTCTTAGCCAAAGTATTTTAAATGAATTAAAGTAGTTACTCAGACTAGGTCTCTCCCATGTCTACTAGAAGTATTCATGTTATTAAACTTTCCTATGGCTTTTTCTCTTATCAATCTGTCTGACACTTGTATGATTACTCCCCAGTCTAGAAGAACCCTGAAGAGTATGGGATGACTTGCTTTGTACCCTGAAACCCAACTTCACCCTCCTACAGGTAGAGAAGAAAAAAGTGAAACGTAGGAAGCAGTTCCCCTTCCCCTTTGCCTTTGTAACAGACTCTAAAACTGATGTTGGTAGGGGGCGCTACCAACACCCCCCGGGTATCACTGTCTCCTGTTTAAGATAGTAATTTCAAGGAAAATATACTAAAATGTGAGGATGGCCTTAATTAGAATTTCCTTTCAGAAAGATACAAGGGGGAGGAAGAAGTGAAGCAGGTTTTTTTCTTTGTAATGTGATAATTCAGGAGCTATAGCTGCTCCTGGAAGGTGGGAATACAGAAAGAGGATATAAGAGGCTTGAAACAAAGAGAGAGAGGAAAAATGGGAATTCAGATTCAGGTTTGGTTTCTGCCATTTTGTGGAATGAAAATGTGAACCATGTGAGCTTGGCCAGGTGACCAAGGTCTGGGACCTGCAGCCTGTGGCAGGCCTTGGCTAGAAGGATGTGTGCTGACGGCAGTTAAGGAGTTTGCTGGTTTGAACTCCGTGTTGGAGTTTGTTTTGCTGAGTTTGACTTGTGTCTGGAAGAGGCCGTGCAAAAGTTAGGCCTGATAAGAAAGTGAACTTTGCTGGGCCCAGTACCATGAAGTTTCTTCTACTGCCTGGAGGACAAGGAGAAGACGATGTGGAAGACAAGGAGGAACACACCAAAGGAGCGTGCCAAAGGAGCAGGCCAAAGGAAGATGTCTTCGAGGATCTGGAGAACTCTGACTGACTGATTTTGGTGAGATGATCAGGACTGAGAGACTGAGGATTTCTGTGCAATCTGTGAAAGGACTTTGGACAATGCTGAGAAAGGTTTTGGACAATGTTAAAGTAATCAGAGTTTTACTTACATGTTTCTTTTGTAGTAATTAGGAAATCACTTTGTTAGAAATAAATTAGTCTGCACTGATAGTCTTGCTTGGACTTGGTATTTTGGTTGAGAAGGCTGGGGATAGTGGAAAGAACCCAGGCAGTCTAAAAGGGTAAATTGAGGCAAACTCGTTTAGAGTTTAAACTGTGTTTCTAAGTTTTTCTTTTTAGGTCTGAAAGAGGGGAAGAAAGCTGAATCTGGTAGCTGATTTTTGCATACCAGTGATGGAGATGAACAGGGAAAATACTAATAACCTGCTTGTAGCCTGCTTTGTAGAGAGAAACAGGCAGAGGTGTGTTCAAGTTCAAGTCAGGTTTGTTTTGTTTTGTTTTTTTTTACCTGATTTCAATGCCATGGGCAACTTAAGAATAAACCAGAACCAATGTAACAGAATACTATTATTACCAACTTTTATCAGATGGATGTAACAAAGGGAAGGTGGGAGAGACTTGAGTTCAAAAGTTGACACCATCACTTAAACTGCTAATTAGCCATGTGATATGTTGGTTCATATCTCTTAAATTCTGTTTTATCTCATAGAAAGGAAGAGTAGAGTAATTGTTGAAAGGTAGGCTGGCGCTGGCACCACCCATTAAGATGCTAAGTGAGTCCTTTGTGAGTATCACCCAGCTCTGGCATCACCCATCTATGCAAAAATAGTCTTTTATCTCACTCATCAAAAATGCTAATAGCCTTCCAGTTATGAGCCCACTGACTTCTAATTTCTTAGGCCTTTTTTTCCCCACCACCAGGAACAAAGACCTCCCTCCCTAATAAAAGATAGCCACCTCCACCACCACCCTCTGGGTCCATGAAGCTTGCCCTGGGGCACAGAAAATAAACTTCTCTTTTACTTCTACTAAGCCTGGTTCCTGTTCCTCCCTCCTTCCTCACTGCCCTTTCAATTGTGAAGCCAGGTGCCAATAGGGCACCCCAAAACTAAGCAGGGAGACAAATACAAATACCAAGGGCTATAGCTGAATCAAGAGAGTGCCTGACACAGGTCACAGGTCACTCTCTGCAGGTTCTTCCACCCACACACACAATTCCAAGAGACCTCAGGTTCCATCAATCATGAGGTTTATTTTACATGGAAAAGGATAGTTTGCTTTAGCCACCAGGGGTCAGCTATCTCACCGAGCTAGTGTTCATCAGACAAGCAGAGTGCCGGTCACCTGTCACCAGATGTGCTACACAGTAGCATCACCAGTAGTGCACCACCAATAAACACTAGGCCCAGGGCCTTTCGTGCTCCTGTCAGGCACTGTCAGAAAAAGGCCTGGAGGCCAGTCTCTGCAAAGGTCTCAGAGGTTGGCTGCTGGACAGAGATGCAACTGCTGGTGCCCCTTCCTTCTTCAGAGGCCAGAAACAGAGGCCTTCTCTTCTCTCTTGGGGTTGGAACAGATTGCCTCAGAGGTTCAAACTGTTCTTCTCAGAGGTTAGAATAGTTCTTGGAGGCTGGGGTTCACCCTTTCCGAGACTTGAGATTGCTTTCCTTTAGTTTCCCTGTCCCCACCTTGACTTATATCTTACTCCCTTGACTGACTGGACTATTTAGTGAGACTGATACGGGGCACCTACCCTCTGGGTGCCATTGTCTCTTGCTTTTAAAGTTGTTAATGTTACTAAGAGCTGGGTAGGATTTGAAGTAACATACAGGCCTGGCATGGCTTGCTACCTCAAGAGCCTTTTTGGTGGGAAATAAGAATGCATAAAGAGGTTTGAAACAAAGAGAGGGAGATGATGGAAATTTGAATTTTGATTTAGGATTTAGATTGGCCATTTTGTGGGATGGTCAGGGACTTTGCAGGATGAAAATGTGAGCCATGTGAGTTTGGCCAAGTGGCCAAGGCCTGGGGCTTGCAGCCTTTGGTGGACCCAGGTTAGGACCATGTGTGTTAAAGGAAGTTAAGGAGTTTGCAGATTTAAACTCCATGTTGGAGTTTGTTTTGTTGAGTTTGACGTGTATCTAAAAGAGACCATGCAAAAGTAAGGCCTAAAAAGAAAGTAAACTTTGCTGGTTCCAGTACCATGGAGCTTTTACTACCTGGAGAAGGACAAGGAGAAGACAGCATGGAAGAGAAGGAGCACGCCAAAGGAAAATGTCTTCGAGCATCTGGAGATGAACTCTGACTGATGTTGGTGAGATGATCAGGACTGAGAGACTGAGGATTTTTGAACAATTTGAACAATCTGGGGAAAGGGCTTTGGACAATGTTGAGAAAGGTTTTGGAAAATGTTAAAGTAATTGGAGTTTTACTTACATCTTTCTTTTTGCAATAATTAGGAAATCACTTTGTTAGAAATAAATTCGTCTGCACTCTGAGAGTTTTGCTTTGACTTAGGATTTTGGTGAGAAGGCTGGGGATGGTGGAAAGAACCCACGGAAGTTTAGAAGAGGGTAATTTGAGGCAAACTAGTCTAAAGTTTAAACTGTGTCTCTAAGTTTTTCTTTTTAGGTCTGAAAGAGGGAAAGAAAGCTGAGAGAAGCTGGTAGCTGATTTTTGCACACCAATAGTGGGTGAACAGTGAGAATGCTAATTAACTGTTTGATCCTGCTTCTTAGAAAGAAGAAAAGCTTCTTAGAAAGAAGCAGGCATAGATATGTTCAAGTTCAAGGCAAAAAGTCTTACTTTCTTTTTACCCTGTTTCAGTACCACCAGAGCTGTAGCCAGCTCCTGCCTATTATCAGTTCGGTCTGAGTAAAAAACCCTCACACCAGCCCTTACTCGGGCTTGACCTAGCAGTTTAGCCTAACACAGAATGCCACATTCCTCAGGGTCATGGTCTGTGCTTAAAGTTTACAAGATATTTTTGTTCTTTCTGAGGATGCTGATAACATCTGTTCAATGAACAGCCTCAGAACTTTTTTTTTTAATAATTTTTAAAAAATTTTGTGGGAAGAAAACAAGTTACATAGGTAGGTGTACATATTACAATACCATAATTACAAAATTATAACCATGCAAAATAATATTTTACTGATGTGTGATTTAAAAGTTTCAAATACCACTGGCACGGCAAACATCAGATCCAGTGTACTAATTACCATTTCTGGGAATGTGTAATGGGGAATAGGATAGAAGGGCTATCAGGCCGGGCATGGTGGCTCATGCCTGTAAGCTTCAGCCTATGAAGCAGCCGGGATTAGGGGTGGCGGTTCGAGTCTCACCTGAGGCCCATAGCGAGACCTAGTTCCAAAAAAATAGTTGGGTGTGGTGGAGCGTGCCTGTAATCCCAGCTACCTGGGAAGCTGAGGGTGGGGATTGCTTGAGTCTGTGGTACCCCGGGCAACATGAGTCTGTGGTTCCACGGGCAAAAATAGGGAGACCTAGTCTCAAAAAAAAAAAAAAAAAAAAAAAAAAAAAAAAAAAAAAAAAAAAAAAAAAGGATAAAAGAGCTATCCACAGAGAATGTCAACTATCTCTATAATGATTGTGGTTTTTTTTAATTTAATTTACATTTTTTAAATTTGCATATATATGTGTATTTATATTTATATTATATCATTGCATTATTGTGTACCCCGGGGCTTTCCTACTTCACTAACACCTGTTAACCATCCTGATCTTTTGTGCTCTTCTCTTCACCTCCCCTGCCTTCTTCCCCCTCCTCCTTTCTTGCTCCATTGTTCAGTCCCATTGGTTGTTTTTATTTTTTCTTATTCATTTGTTTGTTTTTCCCTATATCCATCATATAAGTGAGACCATCCTGTATTTCTTTTTTTCTTTTTGACTTATTTCTGTTAATATGAGTTTTTCTAGTTCCATCCATGTTGCTACGAATGACATGTGTTTGTCCTCCTTGATTGAACATAGTATTCCATATGGTTTTTGTTTTTCTCTTTGTTGATCTGATGGATTATGTTGATTGATTTTTGTATGTTGAACCATCCCTGTGCCCCTGGGATGAATCCCACTTGGTCATGATGGATGATCCTTTTTATGCAATGTTGGATTTGGTTTGCCAGGATTTTATTTAGAATTTTTGCATCTGTGTTCATTAAGGAGATTAGTCTATAGTTCTCTTTCTTTGCACTATCTTTATTTGGTTTTGGAATTAGTATAATGTTTGCTTCATAGAAGGATGGTAGCTTCCCTTCTTTCTCAATCTTTTGAAAGAGTTTTAACAGTACTGGTGTTAGTTCCTCTTTGAAAGTTTGGTAGAATTCATTTGTGAAACCATCTTGATCTGGACTCTTGTTTTTAAGGAGAGTTCTGATGATCGCCTCAGTTTCACTGCTTGTGATTGACCTGTTTAAGTTTTCTGTTTCTTCTTTGTTCAATTTTGGATGGCTGTATTGTTCTAGGAATTTGTCCATCTCTTCCAGGTTGCTGTATTTGTTTGCGTATAATCGTTCGTATTAGTCTCTAATTTTCTTTTGGATTTCTGCTGAATCTATTGTAATATCTCCCTTTTCATTTATGATCCTGTTTATTTGAGTTTTCTCTCTTCATTTCTTTGTAAGCCTTGCAAGGGGTTTATCAATTTTATTTATTTTTTCAAAGAACCAGCTTTTGGTTTTGTTTATCTTCTCGATGATCTTTTTGGTTTCTATTAATCTCTGCTTTTATTTTTGTTATTTCTTGTCTTCTGCTGGGTTTTGGATTTTTTTGCTGATCTTTTTCTAAGTCCTCAAAAACTTAGAGAGATTAGAGTTGGGAGATTAGAGTATTTCTTTGGGCTGTTTCTATTCTTTTTATTTGGGCCTGTATTGCTATGAACTTTCCTCTTAATACTGCTTTTACTGCGTCCCACACATTTTGGAATGTTGTGTCGTCATTGTTGTTTGCCTCCATGTAGGTTTTAATATCTTCTTTGATTTCCTCTTTTACCCAGTGATCTTCCAGAAGCCTGTTATTCAGTCTCTGTGTAGTGTTTACTCTTTATTTTCTTTTCATTGTTGATTTCTAATTTGATGCCTTTATGATCAGAGAAAAAGCTTGGTATTATTCTAATCTTTGTGTATTTGTTCAGGTTTGTCTTGTGGCCTAATATATGATCAATTTTAGACAATGAACAATGTGCATTTGAAAAGAAAGTGTATTTTTTTCCTTGGGGGTGTAGTGTCCTGTATATATCTATTAGGTCCATTTGGTTTAGCTCTTCCTTTAAAGCTTTTGTTTCTTTGTGTAGTTGCTGTTTTGTTGATCTGTCTTTTGTTGAGAGTGGCATGTTAAAATCTCCTACCACATATGTGATCTCACCAATATTTGATTTCAATTCTACTGGTAGTTGTTTTATGAATTTTGGTGCTCCCTCATTAGGTGCATATATGTTGATTATTGTTATGTCTTTTGGTGGATTGACCCTTTAACCATTAGGTAGTGGCTGTCTTTATCTTTTGCTATTTTTGTTAATTTGAACTCTGCTCTGTCTGATATAAGAATGGCAACCCCTGCTTTCTTGTGGGGGCCATTTGCTTGTAGTGTAGTTTTCCAACCCTGCACCTTCAGTCTATACTTATCCTTAGAGATCAGATGTGTTTCTTGGAGGCAGCAGAATGTTGGGTTCTGTTTTCTGATCCAGTCTGCAACTCTTCATGTTTTGATTGCTGAGTTTATACCATTGACGTTTAGGGTGATTATTGATGTTTGCAATTCTAACAGTTTCCTGGTTGTCATTTTGGGGTTCATTTTGGTGGGGTTTTTTGTTTGTTTGTTTTGTATTTGTTCTTCTTATGGTTTTGATCTTGAGACCTCCTGCAAAATTTCTTAGCGTGGGGGTTTAGTGGTACCAAATTTCTGGAGACTTTGTGTGTCAGAGAAGGTTCTATGTTTTCCTTCATAGAGGAAGGATAGCTTTGCAGGGTGGAATATTCTTGGCTGGCACTTTTTTCTTGGAGATTTTTTTGTAGGTGTGACTCCATTGTCTCCTTGCCTAGAACGTCTCTTCAGAAAAATCTGAGATCAGTCTAATGGATTTTCCTTTGTAAGTTATCTGTTTCTTTTCTCTAGCCATTCTCATTATTTTTTCCTTATCTTGGATTCTTGGAAGTTTTATGATGATGTGTCTTGCTGTGGCTTTTCTTTCATTAAAGTAGTTTGGTGTCCTTTTGGCTTCCTGTATGTCTATTTTCCTTTCTTTCTTCAGATTTGGGGAGTTCTCCTCTATTATTAAATTGAAAAGCCTTTCAGTTCCCAAGACTCCTCTCCTTCTGGGATTCCTATTACTTTTATGTTTCTTTTCTTTAAGGAATCTGACATGTCTCTGAGCTTTTCTTCAGTCTTCTTACTTTGTTTTTCTCTCTCTTTTTCTTTCTTTGTCCTCTCTATTTCTGTATCCTCAAGTGTGCTGATTCATTCTTCAATTTCATCTAATTTGCTTCCATGGCTTTTCCATGCATTTTTGAGCTCAACTATTGCAACCCTTAAATCTTGAGTCTCTTTCAATTTCAATTTTAGGGATTCATTTTCATTCTTCAGTTTGTTGATTAGGTTATACATATTGATGCTTTCTTTTTTGTATGTTTCTACTTCTTCCCTTAGTTCATTAAATACTTCTATCATTCTGTTGTCCTTTTTCTCTGATTCTTCTCTCATTTTTTGGAGTGTATTTAACATGTTGATATTGGAATCTTTGTCTGAGACACACATCATTTCTTCAATGTTTTCCTTGTTGTTTTCTGGATATTGTCTTTTATTTAGTGGTCATGGATTAGTTCCTGTAGGGTCTGGTTGCTTGTCTATGATTTTTCTCCTTACTGTGTTTTGCTTTCTAACTTGTTCTACATATTGAGAAACCATGGATCTGGTGTTGGTCAGCATGCTGATAGCAATGTTTTCCAGATTGAAAGTAGATCTATAGTTTAGTAATTTGTGCTGGTGCCGCTTGCAGCACTGGTACCAGTGACTTCCAGCTTCCAACCTGGGTGGGGGAAAGGTCGGGTAGGTTCCCTCCGGAACCTAGCTGAAGGGGGTGGCTCTCGGAATCTGCAGCACAGGCAGCAGTGGTGCAAAACCTCAGAACTTTTTAAACTGGCCACAAAAGAGAGTAACTGGGCTGGGCAGGGTGGCTCATGCCTGTAAGCAGCAGCCTAGGAAGCAGCAGCCAGGGCCAGGGATCACAGTTCGAGTCCTGC
>PVHY01010886.1:35255-50199 GCA_004024945.1 Uropsilus gracilis
TTAGAGCTGAGAATGCAGCTTGTCTGTAAGGTTTTGGGCCTGGAGCAACAGTTTGAAACTCAATGGTCAACATTCCTCTGAAATGACTGAACCCACGTGGACAGCAGAAGTTTGCCAAAAAAAGACATAAAGCCACCCAGAGTCACAATCAGTCCATCTTTCCAGAACTGTGCTCGAATCCGGCCTTGCTTCAGACTTGCTTTTAAGATTTTCCACTAGCCCTAACGTGGGTATATAACCAACCTCAGTTGTATACTGATTGCGACTTCTTGGACTTGTGCTCACAAGTCCCAGAACCTCGCCTGGGAGCACTAATAAACATTTTGGTTTTCCTCCCAGTAACTCAGAGTCCTGCTTAATTCTTTGGCTGTTTTATTTCATTTACAACCTTTTGGTGCCAAAATCTGGGAGAGGTTGTAAACACTTTAAGAGAGTTGTGGCTCTAAGCTGGCTCCTTAGCCTCCTCTCCTGATCCATGCTCTCTATTAGTGAATATTCTTGGCAAGCCTCCATCATTTTCTAAAGAAACTGCCGCATCCAGATCTCCAGCAGGTAAGTGTTACCTCTCCATTCGATACCCTAGAGAGTCTGTCTTTGGGCCTGAATCAGTAACCTTTAAGGGGGACCTCATCAACTCGGGGACACCTGAATTGATAACTAGGTCGTTCGCCTTGGAGATTAGGACTCAGTCTTGAGTGCAGGTTTGTGTCCTACATCTCAGGGATTAGAACTCAGCCTTGGATGTGGGTCTCTGTCCTACATCTGGGCCCTTCACTGGGCATTGTGGAAATCAGGCTATGGTCCCAGGATGTTGGCCTGCTTTGATCCCCTAGTAGGGGAGGTTATTCACTAATCCCAGTGAGGTCTGGACAGCCGATCATTCCATCAGACTCCCCCTTGGGATGTCTGCTTAGGGCATTGAAGTCACTATCCCTCCACCTAGATATCAAACCAAAGAGACTAATCTTTTGTAATACAATTTGGCTACAAATTGGATAATGATCACCCATTGGCCAGAAAATGGCACATTTGACTGTAAGACCGCCTTAGATGCTTTTTGTCACCAGACGGCCAAGTAAACAGAGATAACATATGTTTGGGCATTTTTTTGTACTGCACTCCTGTCCCTCTCTTCTTAAGTCAGGCCACACTTTCCAGGTTCTGTTAACTTGCTCTACTCCATCTTCATCTCTTCCATTATCCTCTTCAGATCCTTCTGAGGACATAGGTGATTATCCACTGCCTTCTCACATTTCCACTAGGTAGGAAATTCCCTCTGCCCCCTCCAAAACTTCAAGATCAACTCTGCTTATCTCGAGCCCTTCCCCTAGCCCACAGCCACCCCAACCCCCAGCATCCCCTCAAGGAGCTTATGTGTCTCCCTGTCAGTCTGCTCATTCTTCAGACAACCCTCCAGATCCCCCCTCTTCCTGGATTTCTCCACCTGCTCACCATACCCGATCACATGTCCAACCTCTCTTACTCCTTCGGGAGGTTGTGGGACTACCAGGTCCATTCAGGCCCATGATTCATTCTCTTTATCAGACCTTTTCTAAATTGAAAACAATCTGAGAGACTTTCTATTGGAACCTACTACCTATATAAAAGAGTTCCACTACTTAACTCAATCCTTTGATCTTACTTGGCATAATATCCATAGTATCCAATCTTCTACCCTGAACTCTGAGACTGGCCAAAGAGTTCAGGGAGGGGCTCAGGCACAGGTTGACCAAGTCCTTTTAGAGTGGCCTAATACAGCCCCAGCAGGAGCGATAGCAGTCCCCTTGTCAGACCCCAAATGGGATTACTCAGACATAGACTTCTGGGACCATTTTTTGTCATGCATCCTGGCGGCCTCCAGTCAGCAGCCCAGAAAAGTGTTAATTTTTACCTCATGAGGGAAATCTCCCAGGGACCCCAGGAGAACTCAGCTGTCTTCCTATCCCGCTTATCTGAGGTTCTATAAAGATATACCCAGCTGGACCCTGAACTTCAGGCGGGCCAGACCTTGGTAGTCTCTCATTTCATTACACAATCTGTCCCTGATATTAGAGAAAAACTTAAAAGGGTTGAGGTGGACACTTAGACTCCCCCCAGAGATCTGTTGAACATGGCCTTTAAGGTTTTTAATGGAAAGGAGGAGGCAGAGAGAGCTGAGAGGGAGACCCATGCCCGCCAAAATATGGAGCTTTAAGTGCAAGCTTTAATTGCTGCTTGAAGGCTGTCTACAACCTACGCAGTGCCAACAGCAATGAAATCAGGTGCTGCTATAGATATGGCTATCCTTGCCATTGGGCTAACAGTAGCCTGGAGAAGAAAACCACACCTGGACCATGCCCTCTGTGTCGGGAAAGTGGCCACTGGAAGACGAACTGCCTGAAGGGACACCAGAGCTCTTGGTCAGGCCCCAACCAGTTGGTGCCCCCACTGGCTGAGATCCTGAAACTAGCAACAGATGACTAGGGACTCCAGGACTCCACCCCAATCATTGCCAAAGAGCCCAGGGCAACTATAAAGGTAGCAGGTTAAGTCTATCTCCTTTTTGGTGGACAGAGGGGTTACCTTCTCTGTCCTACCCTCCTACTCGGGTCCCTTACCTCCTTCTCAGGTCTCTGTGGTTAGTGTTTCAGGTAAACCCTCACAGCCCCTTTAGTACAAGACCTATCTCTTGTGATCTGGGAACCCAGCCACTGATTCAATCCTTCCCTGCCCCACTCTAGCTAGAAAATCCTCTCATTCTTTGACTTTGTAGGTTTTTTCAGATATTGGATAGAAAATTTTTCAATTTTAGCAAAGCCACTCTATGGGGCAACAAAAACTTTACCTGAGGGCACACTAGATAATCCAGGTCTGGTGGCTCAATGGTTCTTTAAATGCCAGCAAGTCTTGCTCCATGCTTTAGCTTTGATCCTTCCTGATTCTGGGAAATCTTTCACTTTATTCACTTTATTATTCACTTTATTTATCTTTCACTTTATTTATTATATGATGGAAAACCAAGGTATAGGCACTGGGGTATTAACTCAGCCTTGGGCCTGTGCCCTTGTCCAATAACTTGCCTCCCTAAAAATCTGACCACAGTCAGCAAAAGGATCCCCCCCCCCCATGCCTTTGGGCCTTAGCTGTGGACATGCTTTTAACTACTTAAGAGCTCACACAGGAGATGGAGATCACTGCTATTTCTAACCATAACCAACAGGCTATGCCTTCTCACAAGGACGTAACTACCTTTTCCTCCTCTAAGGTGCATTAAGAATCCCCAAGTTCATCTGGGGAAGCCACAGATCTTCAATCCATCCAATTTGCATCACCCAATGTCCCACTTTCTCATTCCTGTGAGGAGGTCTTATCTAAGGCATCAGGACCTAGGTCAGAACTGATGGACCAGTCTTTCACTTTGGTGGGCAGAGACAACCTCATTTTCATGGAATCAGTGGATTTAAAATCCTTTACTAACCTGGTTACTCCCTTTTTTAGGGCCACTTATTACCATTCTGATTGGCTTGGCTTTTGCATCATTTTTCTTGTGCTTTGCTCATACTTAATCAAAGAAAATCTCCAATCAAACCCTTAACCAAATTGTTTTACAGAATTTTCAACCTCTCCCACCTCTTAGCTTTTTTATCACACCCCACTTCAGCAGAAAGTAGCGTTAGAATTGAACCATCACTCTTTATTCCTATCAAGAGGTGGGTGCAATAAGGTTTTGGGCCTGGGGCAACAGGTTGAAACTCAATGGTCAACATTCCTCTGAAATAGCTAGACCCACATGGATAGCAGAAGCTTGCCCAAAAAGGACATACTCAATCAGTTCATCTTGCCAGAACTTTGTTCGAATCCTGCCTTGCTCCAGACTTGGTTTTAAAATTTTCCACTAGCCCTAATGTGAGTACATAAACAGTCTTTGTTGTATACTGGGTGCAACTTCTTGGGTTTGTGCTCACCAAGTCCCAGAGTTTCACCTGAGAATGCTAATAAATATTTTGGTTTTTCTCCCACTAACTTGGAGTTCTGCTTAATTCTTTGGTTGCTGTATTTAATTTGCAACCTTTCATTGCCTACCTTTCATCCCTGTACTCTTGCTTTACTCCTCAGTTGGGGAGATGATTTTTTCTTTTCTTTTTAAAGTCCTAGCTGCCATTCTCCAATGGTGGCACCACACTGAACTTTTTTGGCAGAAATGATCTCGTGGTCCAGAGTCTGGCTTTCTAGGAGGTGAACAATAGGTCCCAGATTAAGTCAGTAATAATAGCAACTTCTGCACAGGGCTGTTGGATGGCTAAAGAAATCATTTAACTACGCAGCCCAGTACCTGTCACAGTATACCTCAGTAAATGTCAGTTTCTGGATTCCGCCAACTCGACATGCCCATTCTGCTGCAGCCATGACCTCCAGTCCTATATGGAATCCTTTTTCTTAATGCTCCACATGTGGACTTCCTTTCCTTCATCACTACAGGAAAGAAATGAACATTTCCCAGCTGTCTCTTTATGTTGCCCTTGTGAGAATCACCCTGGGATTACCCCCTCCTTCTCAGAGATTCAGAGTGATCAGGTGAATTTCTCAAGGTCACATAACTCCTGTGAGACTAGCTGAAATTTGAAGCTAATTCTTTGGAATTCCAAAGTCTACCTTTATGCTTCCCATAGCACTCTCCTTCAAAAGGTTATAAGTGAGTCAGAATCAAAAACTGGTTAAGATGATTATGCAATATCAAGAAAAGAAAACTATCATCCAGGAAAGGCAATTTACTCAGGGGACATCTTTATACTATTTTCAAATATTCTTCTGTCCTTGAGCCTCCTTCTCTCCTCTGAGTTCCCCTCTCACTCCACAAGGTGGCAGTGTTCAACAAATTTCTGGGTAAAGCAAGGATCCCTGAGCAACCAAGGCCTCAACTTAAGTTAAGTGCTTGGGACCACACTCACTGATAAGTACTCTGAAATGCACTGAGAAAAACAAACGTTATAGATACACTTCCATGAAGGGGAGCCACCATTTTGCTTGCCCTTTGCTTACATGTAGTCACCTAGGATTACCAGTCTTGGTATGTCATGAATCAGACTTCCTGATAAGCCCGGTGAGCTCATTCTCTTGCTTCTCTGGCTCAGTTGGTACTGCTGGGAAGGAAACATGTAGAGACATGTAGAGACACTTGGGAAATTTTCTCCTAGCACTTGGCAACCATTATCTTGATTTGTACTTTAGATTTTTAATATTGAGTCTCTTCTGTTGCAGCTACCTGCCTGACCCCTTTATTGAGGTTCACCATGAGAAGTTACCTTAGATTTGTGACAAACTTTTGGGCCTTAGCAGTCCAACTTTGGACTAAAATCTGTTTCACTTGGTATTTGCCCATGAGGACATGGATAGTTTTCAGAGTTGTATTAGAAATAGCCTCTCTTGCTTGCTTTCTCTGTCTCTCTTCCCCCACCCGCATTCCTCTATGTACTAATTCTGTTAAAAATCTTTAATACTAAAGAGTCTGCTTTCTTTACCTTTGTGTATATAGATGACAAAATCCCTTCTAGAGTGTGTACCCCTAACTAGTTTGGGGGGATCCGTGGGTACACCCCAGTCACATGCAAACAAATGTGTTTCTTACAACAAAAGTGCCCTTCAACTTTCCCTTGCCCCTGCAGACAGAAATGTGCATACTAAGGCTTGCATGATCCTTTGTTCTTACATTATAAGTAAAGTCATAAAGACAATATGAAGAAAAAGAACTAAAATTGGATAAGATGAACCCCAAAAAAGGAAAAGAAAATTTAAGGGGAGGTTAGAAGGCACCAGGAAATTGGGAGTCATTCCACACAGGGAGGCTTAAAGATGTTAAGCAGAATTCTGTGCAGGACATTCCACAACCCAGGTGTTGCCCTCAGGCCATAACCTGAATGAATGTGGACCTGGCCCACCACAGCAACAGAAAAAACAAGCTTTCAGTTCCTCAAATCTGGCCCCACCACACCCCCATGTCCCTGCCTCTATAAAATATAACCCCCTCCTCAACATAGGTTCGAGGGCCCATGAACCATACCCCAGAGCATAGCAATAAAGACTTGTCTTTGTTTTATGTAGCCTCCCTTCTGTCCTCTCCTTTCTCATGTTCTTAAATCTTGGTGCCAAAACCAGGAAGGTGGCGACTGATCACCAGACATTTTTGTTCCATAGGTCGAACTCCCTTCCCTGATGAACTATCGCTTCCACTGAGGGATATTGACTGGTCAGCAGGTGACTTCTCTACATCCAACAGCTGTCCTTGATCTGGGTAAGTCTCTGTCGACCCTCCTTACTGTGAGGCCTCCTTCTCTGGTGATCTCTTGTTTTCTAGTCCTTAAAGATTCCTCTTCCTTTCTCTCTCACCCCCAGTTTCCTATTTCCCCCACTCACCACCAGGGCCTTAAACCCATTATCCAGCACCTTTTAGGAAAAGGATTCCCTCTTTCCTTTGCCCTTCCTCCCTTAAAAACCCCGACGGTTCTTACTGCCTAGTTCAAGACTTCTGCCTCATCAAGGAGGCAGTAGTCCCTATCCATCCCATGGTGCCCAACCCCTACACCCTCTGTTCCACATACCATCTTCCACCACACTTAACACTTCTCTGTACTCAACCTTTTTTTTTTTTTTTTTTTTTTTTTTTGAGACTAGGTCTCGCTATTTTTGGCCGAGGAACTGCAGGCTCACGTTGCCCAGGGTACCACAGACTCAAGCAATTCCCAGCCTCAGCTTCCCAGGAAGTTGTGATTACATGCGCGTGCCACCACGCCCAGATATATTTTTTTGGAACTAGGTCTCGCTACGTGCCCCCAGAGAGACTTCGAACTGCAATCCCTGGCCCTGGCCGCGGCTTCCTAGGCTGCCACTTACAGGCATGCGCCACCATGCCCAGTCTTTGTACTCAACCTTTGGGCTGCCTTTTTCACTATCCCTCTATATTCTCAATGTTACTTCTTATTTGCTTTTACTTGGGAAGATCCAGACAAATCTCTCAGGAGCTGGCATGGACAGTCCTACCTCAGGGTTTCCAGGGTAGCACTCATTTATTTGGCCAGGCTTTAGCTAATGATCACTCATCATGTAACATCCAACCCAGCATTCTATTTCAGTCTGTTGATGGACTCTTCTGAGGTCTTCAACACAATCACAAGAGCATATTGCACAACTCCTCAACTTCTTATGCTCTAAGGGGTACCATGTCTCCCTGTCAAAAGCCCAACTTTCAATCCCTACTGTCATCTATCTGGGTCTTTTTCCTGACTGACTCCTACCAAATAGCTAACAGTGAACCAGAAACAGGTTACCAGGGACCTTCCCTCCCCTAAGTCTGCAGAAGAGATCCTCTCTGCGTCTTAGGTCTAGTTGTTAGGCCATGGACAGTGCCGCTCAGCACAGACACCCCAGACACAGGAAGGCAAAGACAGAGAGAAAATTTATTAGAAAAGCTCAGCTGAGGCACCTGAGTCAAGGGAGACTCAGCGCCCCACTGCTCATTTGCAGTCTTTTTTATATATCATTTCCAAAGCTTAAATTACACATTTGCATTCTTATTCCAAAATCAAGCAGAAGTAAAATATGGCAGACATATTTAGAGACATACATTAAATTTACAACTGAGTTAACCTTAAAGTTACCTAAGTTAACACAAAGCTATTTGAGGGGTTATCAGCTTGTTTTCTTTTCTGGAGGGAGGGGGTGTCTCCTAGGGAGGGAACTGCTTATGCCCTAAATCAAGGGAGTGCTGCGCTGAATTGCTCAGTTTATTTTCAGGCTTTTAACATTCCAACATGGTCAGATTCTTCTATTGCGGAATCCCTAATTTTGCCTTCCTAGCCAAACCGTATGACACTGCAAAAACTTCCCCCGAAGGACCTCTGCAATCCCCTGGGGAGGTCTGCAATGCCTTCCTTCTACTCAGAGATACCCTTCTTAAGGCACCTGCCCCTGCCTTCTTGATCCAGAAAAGCCTTTCCTCCTATCCAAAGGGAGAACTGAGGCTACCCGGGGCTGGACCATGGTAAATAACAAACTAGCCGTAACCACCAAGCAGGCTGACTTAGTTATACAGTAGGTTCATGACACCCTCCACACTGGGCCATGCCCACTCACTCAATTAATTCCCTAAGTCCCCTCTTCTTCCATCCCTCTTTTGGTTCTAAAAACTGGCACTGATTATCTCCCATATCTCTCCCTACTAAGACAACAGCTTTGGGAACAGGCCAGCCGATATTTATCCAGTCCTGCTTCTGATCTTGACCTTCTCAGCCGACCATTCCCACCACTGCATCCCAGGAGACCAAGTTCTACTCAAATCACTACAACCAAAGTTGCTGCAGCCTCGGTGGACCAGCCCACACATCATCATTCTCACCACGCCCACAGTGGTTAAACTTCTGGTAGATCCCTCCTGGCACCACTTATCAAGGGTCAAGCGTGCTCCAGAAGACAAACAGAATGTATGTAAAGCTGTGGGCCCTACTGGGGTCCGGATTTCTAAGCTTACTGTTCCCGGGCAGTCAGACTGAGCTCCAAACCTCTACTCTTGTTTGGCGCTTTGAGGTATGGGAAACCTATACACAAAAACAAACCCAAACCACTCACCTGGTGGGAACTGCCGACTGCTCTCCCCAAGGATGCCAGACGGCTGTCAACATACCGCTTAATAATATTCAGTCTGGATCCAACCCCCTTAAGCTTATGCTGTGTTTCTCCTATGACCAAACCCACTCTTACTGTACCAACACGTACCCGGAATATGGGGGTTGCCCTTATTGGTCTTGCAAATATCATCAGGCGTACCCTTCTGAAACCAGGGATTCTACATCTCTGTTAAGAAATAATCATTCTGTCCTCACCATCCACATCTCAGACCCGTGGCATAGTAGATGGCAAAGCGGGATTACAGCTAAAGCCTATTACTACTCATCCACTCCTATTTCCTCTTTTTCTATTGGTCGCAAGTACGTGGCTACCTCCAAGACAACAACAGTCATTTCTTCGGATATCTTACACTCCGAACAAGTGTTTCAAGATCAATTAGCCCACAGCTCTCAAACCCCACTCACCTGGACCAAAATTGTCCAGGAGGCCTTAGTCATCCTCAACCAGACTAACCCCAATTTCAATGTTTCCCGCTGCTTCCTCTGTGCCTCACTACAGCGCCCCCTCTTGGCTGCAGTACCACTGTATTTACCTAACAATCTCTCACCACCTCTCCCCTCTCATGCACAACCTCAGATCTCACAGTTCCCCTGTGGGAACCAGAGGAGTCTCAACAACAATCTCCTAATAGGCTATGTTACCAAACTTCCAACATTATCTCCTCACAATACGCCTGCACTACCAACATCACCGTCTCCAATACCTTCCAGGCACCGCCAGGCACACTCTTTTGGTGCAACGGTACTTTAACATGCTTCATTAACCAATCTTCCGTGGGGCCTTGCTTCTCAGTTATAATAGTCCCCCAGCTCACTCTCTATTCACAGTCTGAACTAGCCTGGCTTCTTCCCGCTAGACAAAAACGGGCAATCTTTTTACCAATCGCGGTTGGGCTTAGTCTTGTCTCCTCAGTCGTAGCCACCAGCATTGAGGGTAGAGCTCTAGGACATGGCATTTCTTCTGCTCACAACTTCACAGAACGCTTACAAATTACTCTAGAAACAAACTCTACGTCATTAGCCTCCCTGCAGAGACAACTAACTTCTCTAGACCAGGTTACCCTCCGGAATCGACAAAATCAACACAACCTGGACTTTCTCACCGCTGAAAACGGTGGGACCTGCCTTTTTCTTGGGGAAGAATGCTGCTCTTATGTCAATGAGTCAGGTATCATTGAACAAAATATTAACGCTCTTATAAAACTTAAAAAAGATTTGGAAAGGAAAAGAGGGTGGTATAATTCTCTACTCATCTGGCTCCTGCCCTTGCTGGGTGCTGCTATTCTAATTATGTTACTTTTTCTTTCTGCTCCCTGCCTTTTAAGCTCCATACGTTCCCGTGTTCAGGAGATGACCCGGACCTCTGTTTGAATCAAATGCTTCTACACTCTTACTCCCAGCTCCCCACTCAAAACCAATAACAACCCTGCCCCCTATGCCTCAAGTCCTTTCTGCATTCCAGCCACCTCCCCTATAACACCTCGTGCCAGCAGGAAGTAGTCAGAAGTTCTTCACCCTTTTTTCTATAACCAAAAGACTGGAATGAAAGGTCGGTTAGAAGGAAACCTTGTCCTCCACAGCAGCAGAAATAAACAAGCTTTCTGTTCCTCATACCAGAGCCCATCCCCTCACACCCTTCTCCTTTCCTTCCACATAGGTGAGACTTCACTGACCTTGCGCTAGGGTCGGTGAAACTGGCTCACCCAGGAGGACAGTAATAAAGACTTGTCATTATTTTATTTTGGCCTGCCTTCTGTCCTTTCCTTTCTTACTTCCTTTCAAAAAAACAAGACAAGAGAAAATAGTGCAAAACAGGATCAGGGGTCATGGTAAAGCGAAGAGAAAAAGACATTCTAAATTTGAGGACCTATAAGGTCCTACAGCATGTAGGAAATCAGAATCAGAGATAGTCACTTGTTTGAGAATACACAGCACTGCTGTAATTATGTGGAAAGACCTTTCTAGGCACCACTAGGGGGTTGAATCTTAACTCCACAGAGTTGCAGGATTCATAGATGGGTAGAGTTAAAAGTGACACTAGGGTTAACATTTCCAGAAACGTGGAGTAAACATATTCCTGTTAAATATCGGTTAAAACCCTAGACATTAAGTAAGCATAAGAATATTCAACATTGAAAAGATGTGGTATATTTACACAATGGGATATTATTCAACAATTAAAAATGGCAAACTTGAAGCATTTGTTATAACATGGATGGACCTAGATGGAATCATATTAACAGAAATAAGTCAGAAAAAGACAGAAACCAGATAGTTTCACTTGTAGATGGGATATAGGGAAAACAAGATCAAGAGGAGAAGTCAGAACAAGCTAACAACCAACTAAAGCATACAGCTGGGGAAGGAGGTGGTTGGAGACATCAGGGAGGGGACAAGCATGGAGGATCCGAATGATGGCCCACAAGTGATGTGGTGGGAGAATCCCGGGGAATACAATGATTTCAAATACAGATATAAAATTCAAAGTAAAGACTGAAAATTGGCAAAAAGACAGATAGGCTATGAACTTCAGGACTCAAGAAACTAGAGGGTGGTGAGTTTGCTGAATTTTCAAGACTAGATACTAGAGTAGTTTGCAATCCGGAAATGCCAAGAGATGAAACAAAAAAAGGTGCAAGAAAAGCCTTACAAAAAAAAAAGCAATGGCTCATTCTTTGTCTTTATGGTTAAAAAAAAAAAAAAAAAGAAGTTGAGATGGACAGAGTGGTTTTCATTTGTAGGCTAATTTTTCAGGTATCTATGCAACTTAAATTGGCACCAAGAGCAATAAATTGTCTCAGTGCAAAGGACTTTGAATTCATTTGAAGTTCAAAAATAAAATGAGCAGCTTACATAGAAAAAAATATAAGGTGTCTTTGACCTAATGTAATCTTAACTTTCTCCTGACTCATTAGCCTATGAAGCAGCTATAATTAAAAGTTAAGTTTCCTTAATTCACTGCAATGCCTGGTGAATAGACCTTTTGTCCGCAAAGTAAAATAGTATTTAAAACACCAAAATATAATACTTATTTTAATGATTTTAATGTGGTTTTGCTTCCCAGGGATAGACACTGGCAACTTAAGTATAGGTACAATTATATACATTTTTTTAAAACCACAATAATTGACTTTGTTCTTATGTAATTAGAAATGTAATGATTGAAGAGACTAATGCAGAAAATTACAGACAAATTGCAAGATGCTGGTTTACCAGTTTCCCCTTTTCTGATCAGGCAGACCCCTGAGAAAATCTCTCTTTACCTCTGTCTCCTCATCTACAAGATAGAGACAAAAATTATTCTCCACTTTTCTCAAAATATTGTTTCAAAGGAACTGAGACTAGATTCAGAGACAGGAGGACTCCGGCCCAGGGGGAGACAGAGACAGCAGGCTGCACCTCAAAGCAAAAGATCAGAGTACAGATGAAAGAGCCATGGGGAACATTAAAACTTCAAGGTCACTCTCCACCCACCCCAGACTGGGAGAGGCTGGGGGGCTTTCCCAGCCCCGGATTTGAAAAGACAACAGAAATTAACATGACACAAGGCACCAAGTTCCCTTGCTTTTTCCACCTGGTCCCAGCACCAGATCTACCTGAGAGCCACACAGGGGACATCCACCTCTCTGACACGATTTAGGGCTGGTGGAGCTCATTAATTATTTAGGACCAATCACAATTAAGGGCTGGTGGAGCTCATTAATTATTCATAAAAGTTTTAAAATATGTACCCCACACAATCTCTTTGGTAATCTGTCCTTACCCTACCTCGGATTTAGCTAGTCCAAGTTGTCCCCCCTTGTCCTATCTTTTTATTTCTGATATTTTGCTTCATCTTTCTTAAACGTGCTTCTTTCACCCACTTACCCATGTGCATGTGTCTTTGGAGTTCTTTTTACTACTTCAAGTGACAAGAACCTGGTAAGGAGAACAGACGTAACCCTGCGTCATCATGGGTGTCACTCCTGCATCAGAACGATGTTCATGAAAGGGTCGCCAGAATGTCATGTCATCATTATTTTTGATAGGGTGTGCTGCCCTTTCCCCCTTTGTCTCCTGTTTAAGATTGTAGATTTTAAGGACAGATACTAAAATGTGAGAGTGACCTTAGTTGGAAATTTTCTTCAGGGAGATGCAGTGGGAGAAAGAAGTGAATGGTCAAGGTGAAACAGGTTTGTTGGGAGGCGGGAAATTAGGATATATAAAGGGTGTGGAAACAAAGAGAAGGATTTGGATTCGGATTTTGATTTAAAGGCAATATGGAGATCAGATAGGAGAGAGTTTTAATGGAGGAGAGATGAGAATTGGCCATCTTGTAAAGATGTGAGCCATGTGAGCTTGGCCATGTGGCCACCAGGGGCCTGCAACCCTTGGTTGGCCCAAACTGGCAGCATGTATGTTAGATGCAGTTACAGAGTTTGCAGATTTAAACTCTGTGTTGAAGTTTGTTTTGCTGAGTTTGACTTGTGTCTGAAGAGGCCATGCAAAAGTTAGGCCTAAAAAGAAAGTAAACTTTGTTGGTTTGGTACCGTGGAGTTTTTGCTACCTGAAGGTGACTAGAAGACAGCGTGGAAGACAACGAGGAGCGCGCCAAAGGAGCGCCCCAAAGAAAGATGTAAAGATGTCTTTAAACACGTAGAGATGAACTCTGGCTGATTTTGGTGAGATGATCAGGACTGAGAGACTGAGGATTTTTGGGCAATCTGGGAAAGGACTTTGGACAATGCTGAGAAAGGTTTTGGACAGTGTTAAAGTAATCTGAGTTTTACATGTTTTTTGTGTAGTTATTAGGATAATTAGAAGTCACTTTGTTAAAAATAAATTAGTCTGCACCAATAATTTTGCATTTGGTTTGGTATTTTGGTTGAGAAGGCTGGGGATGGTGAAAAGAACCCGCAAGTGTAGAGTTTAAACTGTGTTTTCTAAGTTTTTTTCTTTTGCAGTTTTTGGAGCTGAAAGCAGGGAGCAGCTGGCTGGCTTTTGCATATCAATGGTAAAGGTGATCAGTGAAAATGCTAATTAACTGTTTGCATCCTATTTTGTAGAGAGAAGCAGGCAGATAGGTGTATCCAGTTAAAGTTAAAGGTAATTGCAAAGGAATTGCTAGTTGCCTGCTTTGGAGAGAGAAGCAGGCTTGTATGGTGTTTAAGTCACCATGTCAAAAAGTCTTCCTTTATACCCTGTTTCATTTTGTCTTATTATTTATGTGTCTCTTTTTCGACAAAGTAAGATTTAACTATTATTAAATATGTATTTATGGCTTCACAGTTTAAAAAACCTGTTTTGAAGAAAATCTCTCAGAAAAGCATGCAATCAGTAAATTGGGTTTCAAACTCTCCTATTTTGTGATCTGGGCCAGTGCTCAACTTCACTATTAAGCTTAGGAGTTGATGATTCTGGAAGTAATTTGCAGTACTGAAAGAGAAAGGGGGGGGGGCAGCTGGGGCTCCCCATGGGGGACCTCTTCCTAGCTTAGAGATACCTTCACCCACACCTCCTTTGTTTTTTGGATTTTTTTTTTGAGACTAGGTCTCTCTATTTTTGCCTGTGGAACCGTAGGCTCATGTTGCCCAGGGTACCACAGATTCAAGCAATCCCCAGCCTCAGCTTCCCAGGTAGCTGGGATTACAGACACACGCAACCACACCAAGCTATATTTTTTGGGGACTAGGTCTCACCCCATGGAACTCGAACCGTGATCTCTAGCCCTAGCCGTAGCTTCCTAGACTGCCGCTTACAGGCATATGCCACCATGCCCGGCCCCACACCTCCTTCTGTAAGCTGCTAAATAGTAATCATTCTTCTCTTGCCTTAATCACCCCTTTCTTGCCCCAAGACTCAGGAGTGAGAAGCACTTCCTCCTTGTTATGGAACTATTCCCTTTTGGCTTTCTCAGTTCCCGAATGCCTGGTAAACAACTCCTGGTGTTAAATGTTCTCTCTGAATGAACTAGTGTGGTTTCTGTCTCCTGACTTGCCACCACTGCAAGGCCCACCCTGACTGCCCAGAGAACCCCCTCCATCCACCCCTACCCCCACCACCAAGCCAGTCCCCAGCAACCTGTGCTGCTGCTTCTGTGACCAGGTCACAGCACCAACTGCAAGGCACCTTGAAGACAGCAGACAGCAGGAAACGAGTGCTACCTCATGATCCCTAGCAATTCTGGATTGGATCTTCCCTGCTTCTGGATCTGGATCTTCCTGTGAACAACTTTTCTGGCTGCTGCTACCCAAACCTGACCTGCCAGGAGCCCAACCATCCTGCTGTTTGGGACACAACTGCTTTGA
>PVHY01010887.1:0-50067 GCA_004024945.1 Uropsilus gracilis
TTAACTCCCCTTTAGGAAGTCCTCTACTGTCTTCAGTGCCCTCACTGAATTAATTTGAGCTGAGGTGTGAGCAACTTAATGCTTTGTTCTCAGGAGGCTGAGGGTATTTGCATGTAAGAGGGAATGCTCAGAGAGGGTGATACAGAACCCAAGGGAAAGAAGCTCAGTGTTTAGTTTGGTGCCTGGGAAATGAAAGGCACTCATATGGGCTGGTAGAGTAAGGTCTGATTGTGGGGCAATGGGATGGGAGATTTGGGGGTGCTGAGTGTCCTGGGCTTCTCAAATAACACCAGACACAGACACGGGTGTACAGGGCCACCCTGGTGGGATTGCTCGTGAATGATAATTCTCTCAAGGGCTTTCCATTTGGGGTACTCCACAGGATGTACACAGATGGATAGGTTGTTGGGCCAGCGAATCCTGTGTTCTAGCAGTCACTGCCATTCTTCCATGATGACGGCTCTGAGTCTAGCTGCTTTTTGTCTCGAACTTGCAGAAGGGAAATGTGGTAGCCAAGAAGGCATGTGCAGAATTCCACAGGGCATCATGTGAGGACATAGAAGCAACTTTCAGAGCTTCTATGGCCATGGACGATGGGGCAATGGTGACCCTGCTAAAGATCTAAGGCATTAGAAGGAGTCTGGAATTAGTTGGAAGATACCTGTCCAGAAAGTAGCTGAACTGAGATAGAAACTCAGAGCCTTGTCATCACAAAGTTCCTGCTCTTAATTCTGCCCTTGAGGCTGTCGGGAAAAGAGATGAGGGTAGGTTGACAGATAGGTATGAAGCTGTGAAGAAGGCAATGGCCAGGAGAAAGACTTCCTCTGGTAGCTTTCAGGGGCCAGGTGTCAGGAGGGAGGGGAAGGAGGCACAAAGAGGCGGGACAGGGATGGCATCGGTGCCACTTTTAGCTCAAGTGTCATTGTCCTAGGCTGTCTCAGGGGCTATAGGAGCCTTCTTGAAGCTGATCACATATTTCCATCTCAAACAATGTGCCTAAATCAAATGGAACTATAACTATGTTGAATCAGGTTTTGGTTTTTTTTGTTTTTTTTTCTTGAAGGAGGGGAAGAGGAATTCTATGTCAAGCAATTTTCAGGAGAGTCTGGTGAGCAAAGGGAGAAAATCTTGTAACAAAGGAACATTTGCTGGGTGGTGGTGGTGGTGGCGGAGGGCTGCCAGGGAGCGCAAGGGGGCCCCAGACAACCTTGCTCATACACAGGTCCAGGGCAGCCAGTAACTGCTGTGTGGGAGCCAGAGGATGTCAGTTCAGGGCCAGGCTGGGAGGGCCTCAAAGCTGACTTGGGGGGAAAATGGAAAGTACAAGACCTGACTGGGATGACAGGAGTTCTAGGTTCTACTTAACTTACCCTGTGGTTTGGGGTCAGATCATTTGGTTCCTGGCTTCTGCTAGAGGGCCGACCTGGATAATTTACCTGAAGATTCCTTCCATCCATGAATTTCTGGTTGGCTTTAGTGCAGGCAGGATTGGAGGAGGCAATGTGTTGGCATTCCTAATCAAGTTCGGGGTTCTGTTGGGGTTGGATGAGATTCCTCGGGGAAAAGGAGGAAACATGGGTCAGGGGATGACGGTTTGTAATGGGAACATTGCTGTCTTAGCTCAGGAGTTCATGGAGGGTAAGTGGGGTCATGTGCTCAGAGGGCCCCTGGGGGCCACTGGGGACAGCCCCCTTCTCAGTTGGGAGGGACAGTGTCTTTGCAGAAAGGACTCTTGGGGATGGGGCTTTTTAGAAAGAGGAACTTTGTCATCGTAAATGAACCAGAAAAGATATGATTATGGGGGGACAGTGGGGAGGCAGTTAGGGGAGCAAAGAGGGAGTGAGAGAGGAAAGGAGGGAGGGAAGATGAGAGTGATGAGACTAGGTTCTGTCCCAGGGTAGCTAGCTAGGTGCTAGGTTTCCTTTCACTCATAGGGTGGGTGCTGGACCTAACAGCTGGCAGTTTCCTCTCCCTGTCCCCCACCTTCCGGAAACCAGAGACTGCTATGGGCTCTAGTTCTTAGTCTCTCCTCATCTCCCAGCATCCAGATTCTCTCCTCAGCCCCAGAAAAGCAGGCCCTTTGCCTCACCCATTAAGGTGAGAAGTTCAGGGCAGATTTCTGGTTTCCTCTTTGCTGTTCTATGCAGTCAAAGATTTGGAGTCCAAAGGAAATTAGATACTGAGTTTTTTGGGCCCAGCATTCAAGCTTCTCAGTTGTATTAGCATCCTTTCTCACCAGATGGTCTAGGCAGGGCTTCCTGATCTTTCCCCAGGCTTGGCGCTCCTAGAAAGTGAGGCTGGCGCTAAGAACTGATGCTCCCAGGTCTGCTCTGCTGTGCTGAGGCTGGAGGGGCAATTGTGGTCCGCTGGTGCCCACTGGGCTTCTGCCTCTCAGCCTGGTGGATGGCATGATCTTCCCAGCTAGGATTTATGCAGATGGGCCAAAGGACAAGGGGTTTACTCCCCATCTCTTGGACACTGCAGGCTTATTCCCGAGATGGCGATCCAGGTTCCCCGGGGCAGAGGTTAGGTGTCATTCAAGTCTGTCTAGCATATACACTGCTGTCCACGGTAGGTGCTGCCCACAAGCTTGTCCACCTGATCCCAGTGTCCAAGTGGATGGTTCTGAGATAGTCCCTCAACAGTGCCTACTCTGCTCATAGGGGATTGGGGGGTGGGGTGGGGGAGGTGTCCACCAGAATTCCATTTTGGGGGAGAGGGTCCTAGAGACAAATGTCAATTAAGACAAATGTCTAGAGAATACTTCCTGTGCCCTCTTTGGGAAGGGACACAGATTGGAGACTGGGGCCTGCTGTGGGGGAGGGGGTTCACCATGAAGCAAGGTGTGAGGCTCAGAAGCAGGACAGAAGCTCAGAAGGAGAGGCAGGGAGGGAAGTCAGAGGGGGACAGCCCACTACTGGCTTGGAGGAGGGCCTGCTCAGGGAGAGTGAGAGCTGACTGAGGGAAGGCAGCTTGGTCTAGGCCTGGGGGAGGGGTTAAGACCCATAATCCTGGAGGAGAGAGGCAGGTAGGGGGGTTCTCTATGCCAGGAGCTGGCCTCCCAACCCATGCTCTCATCAGCATTTCTGAAAGGACAGCCCATGCTCACTGTCCTTCCAGGATGACTCCTCTTGTTCCTGGCCTAGATCAGGTTAGGATTTCTTGTATGGACCAGTAAGCAATTTCAGAGGGTATGAGAGAACAGCTAGATCCCAGGGCCTCCAGGAAGGCAAGGGTTTGTGGCTGTGAGCTTCATGGCTGTAACTCAGCTAGAACCTGGCTTATGGTGTTATTGTTACACCTGAGCAGTGCTCCATAAATATTAAAGAACGAAAGTGACAGATCCTCTACCAGGTCCCATTCCTCATGCCAGCAGTAGGACAGGAAAGGGGGCTGACTCTGAGTGAGAGAGGAGGAGCTTGGGGAGTCCAATGGATCCGGGTTGGGGGCGGGGTAGGATTAATCAGACATAAACTCAAGTGGTAATAGCCCCGTTAATTGAGTGGTAATGATCCTTGGTATTTTTCATCTTCAAAGCCAGGAACAAACTGTAATTAATACTCCCGCCACCCGGGGGCAGGGTGGGGAGTAGAGCAGCGTGAAGGATCTTGAGCCACAGCTTTTCAGTGGGTAAACTGAGGCATGGGCCTAGAAAGTGCGGTTAGGAGAGTGAATGTAAGCTCTGCAGAGCCTGGCAGCTTCAGGGGTGTCTCGAAGATGTGTGGTGCCTCGAAGATGTGTGATGCTTCCCAAGCCCAGGCAGCTGGGGAGCCAGAGTCCTGAAAGGCAATAGGGCTATACCTGAGGCAGAGACTCAGCCCCGCCTAGCTGAGGATGGCGGTGAAGGGTCAGGTTTTCTGGTGGCTTGGCGGGACAAAGGCCGTCTGGTCCCACAAGGGCGCTTGGCGCGGGAAAGGGGTCTCGGCCCCAGCATTTCCCAGGCGGCGCTGCAGTTGCGGGGAGAGCAGAGAGGGCCGGGGCCTCGGAGCCTTTCGCGCCCAGTGGCCGGCTGGCTTGCGCCGCACACTCAGCGTGAGTCACCGTCGGCTCCGAAATGCCTCCCGGTTTCCTCATCTCAGTCTGGCTGCCCCGAGCCCCGAGGGAGTTTTTCATTAGGGTGATTACCCCGCCGTCATTAAAAGCTGGTAAATATCACCCAGGGACGAGGGCGCGCGCGGCCGCCTCTGAACTGCATTCCGGGTTCACTGGCCCTGGCCAGCCGCGGGCGGCGCCGCTTGGTGTCCCTGGCCACGGGAACCAGCAGGGGCAGGGGCTGCCGGTCCGGGCGGTCCGCTAACACCACTCCAAGGCCGCCTGGAGATGTCTTCTAGAGCATCGATGTTTGAGTTCGCTCACGACTTAGCCAGAAAAACCTTTCAAATCTTGACGGCCCTTGTAGGTACATCCCAAAACACTCCTGGATCTCCCAGTAATACCACTTGCTGTTGTTTTTCCCTTTCCAAACACATTTATTTGTGTGCGTCTTTGCTGTGTATCTGCCTCCCACCCTCCTTCCCCAATGTTCCACAAGCAGAAACTGCCTCTGAATGTCTATGTTGGCCACACTGTACACCTTCCCACCTCCACTGCAGACCCACCAAACACCACTATCTGAAGTTTCTCCACTTTTCTGAACAAATAGGTCCCGTGTGATGTGCTGTCCTGAGTTTCCAATTATTCACTGTGTACCTACTGTGTCCCAGGTACTGGGGATGCTGCAGTGCCAAAAACAGTCTTTTTTTGCTGTGGGGAAAATCAAGGCCAGGTTGGGGATGGGCAACATATACCTGCTGGTATGTTATATGTTAAGCAATGTGAGGATAATGAGGCTAATGGAAGAGAGAGTGAAGGGGAGTCGATGTTGAGATTCTTGCATTGTGGAGCTAGTGCCAGTGGTATGAACATCAGGATACCTGATGGGTGGTTGGAATATGTGGGATGTGCTCTAGTCCAGCTCATTTACTGAAGGCTCTTTGAAAAATATGGTGTAAATAAAATCTTTGTTTTGTAAATGAGAGACATTCAAGTTCACTGAGGAAAGTCAGATCTCTGAAGACAAAATTACTTGCCCCTTGGCCTTTGACCCTGGCATCAGCCCCTCTTCAGGGGTAGGCTTTCTGCCTGTCACCAGGTGGCCTGAGAAAAAAACAGTGCAGGAGGACAAGGTCCTTTTGACAGGCCTAGGAAAAGGCAGGGAGGGCCAAGGGTGTTGTGGCTGTGGTACCCCAGCCCCAAATCTCAGACACTCACTCCTTTCTTGAACAAACCCTCTCAGATGAGGGGGGAAAGCTTCTTCTAGACCCCAAATGAAAGAAAAAGTCTCTGCAATGGAAATTCAAACTAACACCCCCCCCCACACTTCCCTCCCGTGGTCACACTTCCGGCAGCCACCACAGGGTATTTTGGGTTCGAAAACAAAGCGTCAGATCTATTTGAGCAACTTTTTTTTTCCATTGGAGAAGAAGCCCAGGGGCTTGTGGCCACCCTGGGCTCGGCCACTTCCCCAGGGAACTGACGTGCTTCCCTTCTCCAGTGAGGACCAATTTAGCAATTCAGACTGGCCACTTTTAGCCTCTCCTTTCCCTGGCCTGGCATCTGGCAAGGGGCCAGAGGCAGGGCTGCTGGGAAGGTGGATTGTGTGTCTGAGTGCCTTCCTTGTGGACTTTAGGGGAGGGCCTGTTCCCTTCTTCTAGAGGATCTCCCCCATTCTCTCTGACAACCTTCCCCTCCCCCCCCAAACTAAATACAGGAGACTGCAAAGTGAAAGGTGGGGTCAGTTCTCACCTGGTCCTTAGTATAATACAAGAGATGGCAGGCTTACATCCACATTGGACGGGTGTGTACGTAGGTTGTAAACCAAGTCGGCACATATCTATGCAGGCTGCATGTACATGCAAATCCATGTGCAAGACTGCTTGGGCTGAACAATGCATGCACACACAGCTTGCATGGATGTCTAGAAAGAGCTTGGCAGAGTCGAAACCCTGGAGTGTCTAGCGGGTGCGTACACCATGTGATTTTGTGTGGGCTGGTGTATTTACAGTATGTGTGCAGGATGCGTATAGTAGAGGTGTGTTTAAGTGTGTGTGTGCGCGTCTGTGTGTGTGTGTGTGTGTGTGTGTGTGTGGAAGGCAGGGCCTGGCTCTCTGGGCATGCAGGCAGGAAGTCAGATATGCTCTGGACAGTGGTGACAAGTGTCCAATGGGTGAAGGCAGTTGTACCTGTGGGTCTGGGTTCAAGGGCAGCTGAGGGAACTCCAAGTGGAGGCTGCATACCTGTGGGAGCATTGACTGGGGGCCAGCCAGCTTTGTTCTCATGTATGCCTCACTGTAGCCCATCGGGCCTCTCCTGAAACCACTTTGCCCACTAGTGATTGTGCCCTGCTCTCCCAGCTTGACAGCCTCCCCTTCTCTGACTTGCCAGCTACCCTCTTGCGACTCCTACAGACTTCCACCCTATGACTCTGGGTCTCTCGCCACACAGGAAGTGCTTCCCTTCGCCTTCTAGCTAATAGCCAAGTCTCCAGTGACCCTGGGACACTGGGAGTGACTGGCGCTGCTGACCTCATGTCCTTGCTTCACGGTGACCTGGATGTGCTTGTCCAACTGTTTGTACATGTGCATGTGTGTGCAGGATGAGTGTGGGTGGATGTGAGTGGTGTGAGCTGAGCACGAAAGTGCGTATCTGTGTATGTGGGGGTGGATGTGAAGAGGGTGTTTGGACATCTTTAGGGTGATGTCCATGATGTCTGGTCCTTCTGCCCCAGCCCACCAGCCCCTGCCTAATCTCATCACAAGGATGAATGTTGGCCCTCAGCGCCCTGCTGCACCCACCTTTCTTGAGTGCTCAGCCTCTCCCCTTTGAACTCTTTCTCCATCCAGCTAACTTAAGTCAGTGGGGTGGGCTCTAGCTCACAAGGGTAAAAGGAGGCGCTCTGTCCTTGAGTCCAAATGGAGGGTACATCCACCTGAGTCTGGGGAAGATAGATGAGCTCTGTTGCTGGTTGCTGCTTCTGGAATCAGGTTTCAGGGTCCCCTGAAACCCCAGGATCTCCATATCTGAAACTCCTCTTGAATCTGGCCTCCCAGTGGGGTTTCATAGCTCTTATAGCCAAATGCGCTTGGCTTTTTTATTCTTAATTCCAAGAATGGGCTTTCTATCCAGTTCTGGTGGCTTCCACTCATCACTCCACCACCCCAAGTCAAAAGGACTGAGATAGGTGACTTTCTCTACTATTCTTCAAAACAAACACATAAAACTGAAGATTATCAGCTACATGGAGCCACAGAGAAAGTCATCTCAAGGTGTTTTGGAGACGAAGAGGCTGAGGTTCAGAGAGGGTAGCAACTTGCCCAGGCTCACACAGCAGTGACAGTAGCACTGGCACAAACCCCAGGACTCTACTCTGGGTCAGTGGTTCTTTCAAGTGTATCAGAGCATGTCTTTCTTTCCTATTTCATTCTCCTTCTTTCATTTCCTACTGAAATATTTCTCTTCTCCCCTTGAAATGTCCTGTGTTAAGCAGGGCAGCTTGATGGTACTCAAGCTGGTACTGGGTGGCACCAAGATGGTACTCAGAGCCAAAACCCCTGTCATCGTATGGGGTTCCCTCAGTCCTTTTCCCTTCCTAGTCCCTCGTTCCCCTGGATACTCAGGCACCCTGTCCCTGCCTCTCCTAGAAACAACCTCTTCAGCTTCTTTTCTCCTCCAACTCCAGCAGAAGCAGATGGGACCCACAAAGGACTGGCTCCTCTCGCTGACCTTAGTTTTCTGGTCTCTAAATTGGAGTGAGGGTCCCAGAAGTGGAAATATGGGTATTTGTGTACCCATATTTGCTTGTACCTACGTGTGCATGTGTATGTGTTTGTGTGTGTAACACTTCCCATGTCTCCCAAGCTGCTCCTGGGGGTAACTGGGAAAGTTAATTAGCACCAGGATGAAAGGTGCTGAGGGATAATTGCAGGTAATATCAGGAGAGCTGGGAGAGTGGGGCAAGAGACCCCTTGACCTCCAGAGGGATGGGAAGCCCCTGGCCCCACTCCTGCAAATCTATCAGACACCTGGAGAGGCAGGGGGAAGGGCGCATTCTGAGTGAAGGGTCTTTGTCTTTACAGGGAAATGCTTGTTAGTTGCTAAGGAACTGGGTTGTCTTTCCTGATCCAAGCCTCCCAATGTTTTGCTGAGCTTGGGTGGGGGATGCTGGGCCGGGGCTTGAGACTCCCTTGACAGTTGGTTTTTTTCCCCTGGGGCTGCAGAGCCCTGATGGATCTCTTGGGAAGGTCTCCCATCTGGGGAGGGCGGCTCTTTCCCATTACCCTAAGCCTGGCTGTTCGCTCCAGCTGACTGGGGAGAAGAGCGGGTGAGGTGGAGGCAGGGAAGGAGAGGAAAACATGTATTTATTGAACAGCCTGCACGCAAGGCATTGCACTTGGGTGCCTTCCATGCTTCTATCATTTAACCACTGCAACAGATTTCTCAGGTAGGCACGCATGTCCATTTGTTTTTGCTAAATTGATTTTTACAGTTGAAACAAAGATGCAGAACAATTGAGTGAATTGCTAGAGGTCACAGGGTTCCCAAGCGTGGAAATTCTAAGTGACTTAAGATCTGCCAGATAAGTGAAGTTATGCTTTCAAAACTGTACCGCCTACTGCAGGCACTAGGCTCTCTTCCTATCCTAAGGCTGCTTGGCCCTAATTTCAAACCCACAGTCACTACCACCACCACTGCTGCTGCCGCCACCACCACCACCACCTCCACCACTGCCATCATATCATCATCTGAAAGCTTTCCTGTATGGTTCCCCATCCTTTTCCACCTCCCTCCATTTTCTAAGGAAAGATTATCATATAGACCAGGTTCTAAGAGAGAGATTCAATGGACTAAAGGTGGTGAACTGTTGAGATAGTGGTCTTGGGCAGGTGGGAGGAGGTGGCATGGCTTTGAGTTGGGCCAGGCCATTGGTGTGAGTATTTAGACCTGGCTGTCCCCACACATCATATTTGATCTGGAATAGCTGAAACTGGAGGTAGGGAAGACGCTTTGCTTTGGAATACTCACCTTAAATTCTCCTGGAGGTTCCAGCCTTTGATCTGCCCTGGCTTCTGAATAAATAGAAGTTCTGGTCTTTATTTTATGTAGCTCAGAGAATAAAATTAGAGCACCGTTTACCTTTAAGTACTCAAAGTGAGAAGACTCCAACACTACATGTTACAGAACAGGGAGTAGGTTTCTTAACTTATTGGATTCTCAGTTTCCTCATCTATAAAATGAGAATAACAACACCCATATGATTAAGGTGTTGTGACAACTGAATGAGCACATATGTATGAAGGCACCACAGGGTGCTTTAAGGGAGATGTCACACATCAGGTGTTTGGCCCAGCACCTGGTATGCAGAAAGCAGGCAGCAAACGATGATGCCCATAGCGATGATGGTCTCAGCCTTCCTTATTCCTGTAAAAGGGTCACTAATACTCCCTTATATTTTCCTTAACTGCTTCATTAGAGGTCTCAAGGGAATGTACATGCTAATTTTGTTGTTGGTGGAGGAGGTAGTGAAAAGAAAGGGGGCAAAGGTCCGAAGAGCTCTGCAGGCAGAAAGCTGAGTCAGGGGTGGGTTTCCCCAAGGTCTCCAGGTTCCCTCCTTCCCTGCTCCCCATCCTCAGCCACTGCAACCTCCTCTGTGGCTTCTAGGGGTCAGGCTGGCTTCAGTTTGGAGTCTGGACCAGCTTAGGATTTTTTCACATTTGGGGGCTAGGAGGGTGGGGTTTTCTCCTGCAGCTGAACTAAAAGCCAAAACACCAGGGGAAATGATGGGGGGGGGGGGGAGGAAGGAAAGCAAGCCGATAATTTCCTCGAAGGATAAACATCCGATTTTTTTCCCCTGGCCCAAAATAAACATGCTTGCCACAAGGAATTAAAAGCAGAAGAGGGGAGGATGTGCCTGAGTTAGGGCTGCTCGAGGAAGCTGACCTGCTATTTATCCTGGACTTGGGCACCAATTACACTCTGAGCCTAGTGGGGTGGGCAATGTGGGGACTGTAAGGGCCACACATGCCCAGGAAATCCTTCCAGAACCACCTTCCATGTCACTCCAAATGGACACTTCCTTTTGCTTCCTATTTTAACTCTGCTGGCATGCTTGTCCGCTGGGGTAGGGAAGAGGGGGCAGTTTCTGCTGCAGAGGCTGGCATCAAATGCCTTCTAAAGAACAAGGCTCTGGTGTCCACCACATAGCAGGAGTCAAGTCTGTCAATGGCGAGTGGGCAGCACAATCCAATTTTCTCCCCATTCACAAGCTCAGTCTCCCACCCATGCAATCCTCAGATCCCCACCACCAAAAACTTCCAACTAGTTAAGAGTGTACATAGCTTGGGGGAGGGCTTGCCTGGGATTTCCCTGCCTTCCAGCTAATGAGAGCATGGTTCTCAGAAGGCAACTCCCTTGTGTCCCTTTCATTTGGGATCTGAGGCAGCTGCACATAGGAGCTTCCAATATTGCAGTGGTAGGTAGAGGGGTTAACTCTTGGCAGGGGGGAGGGGGAGATGGCTAGAAGTGCATGTTGCGGGTGGAGGAATTGAAGAACTGTGATGAATGAGATGGTGACAAGAGGTATCTCCCAGAGGTGCCTGGGTGGGAATGCCAGGAAACAACCAAAGCAATGTCTCCCTTGGGAAACCAGGGGCTACTTCATGGTGTTCTAAAAGCTTAAGTCAGATGATGTCCGCTGTCCCCTTCAACTGACTTACCACTCAGTGGGCTTCCACTGTTCCCAGGGTTCAGTCACCACATTTAGCATGGATGTAAGACTCAGCTTGTTCGGGTCTCTATCCAGCTGTCCTGTCCCTTGGCCACACCACTAGCCTGTCATTTTCTGGAAGATGCCATGCATTCCCCTGCCAGCTACAGGAACTCAGAGGTGTTCTCTCTCTCTACCCCATCCCCACTCACTGTGAGCCACCCCGCCTTTTCAGACCTGAAGTTTAACATCAAGGCCTCTGAGGGGCTTTTCCTGAAACTTCCCCTCTCCCCCATCTGAAACTGGGCCCTTTCCAGCCTCTCAGCCCTGTCACACGTGCTGTAATTTGCTTGTGGTCATCTGATGTAGCTTTCCCTTCCCTAGGGAAGGAGAACTCTAGGAGGCAAGTCCCATGAGCATCTGCCTTGCTTGGATACATGTCCCTGGGTTTGAGTGAAAACCAGCCACTGTGCCAGGTACCAGCAGTATTTGTTGAGTAAATGGTGTTGGATGTTGAAGCCAGAAAAGACCATGGTGATGAACTAATTCTGTCCTTAATCTCACAGCTGAGGAACTAGAGGGTGACTTGTTCAAGGTCACACAACCTCAGAGACAGTTTAGGGGCAGGGGCCCCCACCTCCCTCCTGTCATCTATTTTAACATGGTTCCGACAACCACGTGCATGTGTAGGAAAGGCCCAGGTACCAGTGCTGACCATTGGTTGATTCCTTCTTGGTTTTTGAAGGACAGACTAAGGGAGAAAACACCCCATCAGAAAAACCTGGATTGTTCTGTTTTGCTTTGTTTAATTTGGAAGAGAAGGGTTCCACATCCAGAGGGGGCCCCATAACCAGACTGCAGGTGGTAGGCAGGTCCGATGCCTGCAGGGTGAAGTCTGAAGTCTGGAAGGTGGTTACCTCTTCTTGGGTTTTCCTTTGGTTTTAATGTTTTTCCCTCTGGTGGCATCATGGAAATCTGCTGAATCCTGGTAATTCTGGGTCATGAACTGGGTGCTTGCTTCAGGTTCACTCAGGTGGTAGCGGGTCAGAAATCTGTCTATATTCCAAGAGCCTGGAAGGACAGAGAACCACAGGGGGGAGGTGAGAGAGCTGTGGACTGGACAGCCATTGGGGTCTCGAAGGGAGGCCAGCTTTGAAGTTACAGAGAGCAGGCGACCACATTAGGCATGGTCTGAGGGGAGCAGAGTGACTGGGGTCTCATCTGCCTCCTAACTGCAGGGCAGCCCCTGGGGTGAGCAGAAAGACTTGGAAGGGGCAGAGCTGATAGTCTCCCCAGAGGAGTAGGGGATTAAGAGTCAAGGACTCACTGGGCCTTTTATTTAGTAGAACTCTGCCATCTCATTCACATTCAGAAAGGAAATGCCTACTCAGACAGCTGCCCACTTCCTCCACCTCTTCTCTTCTGACTCTCCTGACCCGGTGAATGAGGCCTTAATGCTGCTTTATACCTGGTCAAGCCAGCTGCTGGGACTGAGATAGGCCTGCCTCCTCAGAACCCTAGAAGTTCGGATCTCCTCCCCATGTCCAGGAGACACCATGCAACAGGCCTCTTCCCTGACTGACCCTGGAGCACCTGGACCCAGGAGAGGAGTGAAGCTCCTGGGACCTGGGGGAGAGTCCCTAGGCTGGGGCTTTTCTAGGCCCAAGTCAGGGGGGACCCTCCTCAAGGGAGAAAACACTGAACGTGAGGGAGGGGAGGTGCATCTTCTGGGCAAGTTTAAACAGGCCTGGTAGTAGGGCAAGGAGGGCACAGCCCCAGGCACTGGGGAGAGGCTGAGGGAAGTGGTCAGAGGCATATTCCCACGCTTTTGTTTCCCAAACCTTGGGCCTCAGGCACCCTAAGCGGCCAGTTGCCAGATAAAATACAGGACGCCAGTAAAATCTGAATTTCAGATAAACAACAGATAGTTTGTTGTTGTAAGTATGTCCCACATATTGCACAGAGCATACTTACACTAAAATTTTCCCCTTGTTTATCAAAAACTTAAATTTAACTGGGCATTATGCATTTTTTTTTTTTTTTTTTTTTTACTAAATCTAGCTATCTTCCCTTGGTGGAGGGAGAGTACAGGGAAAGACCTTGCCTGAAACAGAACACAGAGGCTCTGGGCCTAGAAAGGACAGTAACCTGGCACCCAGAGAAAGGGGTGAGGGGCTGGCAGCCTGTCAGTCTTCAAAGCTGCCCTATACCTGCCCGTGGTCTGTCTGCACCCACCGCCCTTTCAAGAGTGAAGAAAGCAAATCCCCTGAAGCCTCTGCTGCCCCACTTAACTCCCTCTCTTGAAGGCTGTATTTTAGCTATTTTCAAGAAAAGGCCATTTTTAATCCCAAGAAACAAAATACCAATAATTATAATAACATTAATACTAATATCAGTGGTAGCAGCAACATGCCTCTACAGTGCTTCCTAAATGCCAGGTTCTAGGATATATTTATTAGCCCTCACAAGGGAGCCATTATTTTATCTCCTTGCACAGATAAGGAGGCTTCTGTGGGGGCAGGGATGGGGAAAGGGTCTCCTCAGAGTCCCATACATCCTACCTGGTTCAGTGATTATAGGCTCAGACTAGGTCTGTGCGGGGATGGTAGATGGGGCTGCGAGGTTCTCTTGGGCACAGAGAGCCTTTCCAACTATGGGCACAGAGAGCCTTTCCAACTGGGCTGCTGCTGAGCCATGGGGAGGAGGAGGATGAAGGGCAAGAGGAGAAGAAGGCACTGGCCTTGGCCTTGGCCTCTGCACCCAGGAAGCTTGGCTGACTGGAAAAAAGTGATGCTATCCTGACCGTGGGGAAGGGTGGGTCTGTGTGCATGTGTGTATGCTTGCCTGTGTATGCATGCATGTGCACACCAGGGAAAAGGCTCATGGGTGAAGTGGTGTGTGGCAGCCATGGGGACAAGGGGGCCTTCCCCACCAAGTAGGACAGGAAGGAACTGAGGTGGCAAGGAAGGAATTGAAACTCATCACGAGATCTAGGCGATCTGGTAGAAAGAAATCCCCTGCGCCTAGAGGGAGACCTTGGTCCCCCTCCACCAGTTCTGACCAGAAGACTGCCTGCCTCAGAAGACTGTTCTCCACTGAGCCCCACACGCATGGGGCCTTACAGTCCCATTTCCCACAACCCCCTTGTCCTTGACCTGCTTCTCCACCCCGGGCCCCGGGTCCCTCAGGGAGAGGGAGGCAGGAGGGTATGGGGCTGTTAGCTGCTAGTCTCCTGCTGCCTCCTCCCCTGGCTTGGCTGTGACTCCTTACACCCCCGTTTCCTGCCACAGAGGGCAGAGGAACTGACCCTGTACAAGTTCTAGAAGGAAGAGGAGTGAGTCAGGCCCTCCGGCTTATGTGGAGAGATGGGGAGCTTGGAGGCTGTGGTTTCTGTGGTCACTGCATGGAGGAAAGCCCCATCCTGTATGGCACGGCTCCGTGCCCTGGGCACAGGGAGGCTGCGCCTTGCAGGAAGAGGGCAGTTCTGTCTGTGCTGGGACCATACCCCCCATGTCCTAGGACTACCCAGATGGACCTCTTTCTGGGACAAGGCCAGGCTGCAGGATGAGTGTATCCAAAAACCTCTGTGGTGGAAGGCGGGAGGGAGAAAGGAAGAGGATGATGGAGGCCTGGTCTCTTCGGAGCACGGCTACCACATACCGTGTGCAGGCCATCCCTGCACAGCCCCAGGAGACACCATTCTCATCCCACAAAACCATAAGGCTCTGCCATGCTGAGAGACCTTGCTCTCACTTACTGGCCTGGGCCCATTGGAAAGATGTTAGATGCTTGAGATGTCCCAGATGTAGACCAAGGGGAGAATTAGGTGACCTGATCTAGAGGTATGGGGTGGGGTGGTGTGCAGTCACCCCATCTTCAACAACCAGGATGGGGCTCCCAGCTGTATGTGTATCCTTGGAGTTTGAGTTCTGGGATGGCTGCGGTTGAAATGTTTGGGAATGACCTTGGGGCAGGTTTGGGCAGGTCACAACTTTCCACCCCAGATTCCCACCCCAATCTACTGTTTGGGACTAGTTCATCACATGGACAGACACACTCGGACTCTTAGGGTTCAATAAGCTTTTGGGGGACTGAGAAGTGATGCTACACCTGGCCGACCCCTCTCCCCCATTCCCATAGAACTCCAGAAAATGGGGTGATCAGCTAGCTCCTTTACAAAATGTGGACACTCTCAGCTGAGGGGAATCTCAAACCATGGCACTGGAGACCCCCTAACACTGACAGCTACCTTCTGGGATCTGCCCAGCACCCCCCGTCCTGCCCTCCCTGAAATGATAAGATAATTAACGCTGGGAATGAGCTAGGCCTGTGAAGTGGGGTTTGGCCAGCAGCAGGACTTAACTGCCCCCCAGATGAGGTCCTGGCCCTGGTCATCCCCTGGGGTTACCAGCCAGCCTCCTCTTTAAGACTTGCCAGTAGCACAGGACAGCCTTTCCCTTGTGCCTTGCTCCTGTCAAGGGACATTTTTTCACCCGATTTGTCATTTGGTCTTCCCTGGGCCTCAGGCATTTCCCTCTCAGCCTGGGAAGCGGGGGTCGGGGGACCGTCATTCCCCATTCAGGAGGGCTGAAGAGGAAGAGGGTCCTGAGCCTTGGGCAGGTCTCCTCCGCCTGCCCTCCTCAGCACCTCTTAGGCCGACTTGGCCGAAGTGTGCTGTGCCTAACCCAGGCGGCCACCTTTGTCCCAGCCTCCCCTACTGTTGCTTCTTGTCAGGGGATATTGGCCCTGAAGAAAAAACAAAAATTGAACGCCAGTCTAATAGCCGCCCCCCGAGCGCCCAGCTCAGGTCTGTAATTTGTCTGGCACTTCGCGGGGCTGGCTGCAGTGATGGAAGCGCTGATGCCTTTCTGCTGAGATTAATGATGTCCTGGCGGTGGTAGGCGGGAGGCTTGAGCCTTTTATTCTTTGTGCCATTAAATGACATCCAGAGACTTCCACTCAGGAGCTGAAAAGCCCTCGTTCCATCACATTCAATTACTTGTGGAGAATATTTGCTGAGTGGCTGAGCCTGCAGCCTTGAGAGGCTTGGGGCAGAGGGCACCACTCGGACTTGTGGGGATGCCAGGGTAAGTTCCTGAGGTGCTGAGGGGTTATCCTAGTCTTCTCTGGGCAGGAGAGGAGACTTGGAGAGTGGAGGTACAATTCCATGTGGCCCGATAAGTAGTCCCTGGGGACCCTGGCAGGCCACCTTCTCCACCCTGTGGCTAGGGCTGGGTGTGAGCAAGGGAGGGAGAGGAGAGGAGACTGGAAACATTGACTTAGGACCCCAAGTTATCAATTCCATCCTTTGGTGGTGGTGATGGCTGGCTGGAGTTCTGGGTGAAATCTGGGGATTATCTGTGGTTTCTTGATGACGGTTCAATATTGCTTTTGACTGTTGATGCTAGGCCTGATTGGGGCATGCTTCTAGAAGAGGGCTGCCTGGGGCCTATGGAGATTGCAGGCAGTTGCTAGCTAGGGCGCCTGTCTGAGAGCTGCCCAGGATGGCCCCATCTGGGTCGCTGCCAGGCCCCCTGTCCTACCCGCTCTGCCAGGTGGGTGGAGACCTTTGGAGGCAGAAGAGGGCTGCCTGACAAGCCCACACAGTGACTCAGGGGGTAGGCCCTGGGGGTTTCTGGGGCCTGGCCAGGTGAACCACCATGGGAGGTCATGGCAGAGGGTAGGCGCTGTTTTGCAGTGGGCTGTGTGTGTTTGTGTCTGTCTGTGTGTGTGTTTGGGGCTGGTCTCCCGGCAGGGCCTCCTTCCCTCTGCTTTTGCCAACACTGTGTGCTCTTCTCTCACTGCCACTGCACCTGGTGGGGGTCCTCCCATCAGTATGTCCTACTGTTGATGCTGCTCCGAGATCTGCTGCCTTCATGCCTTGGCCTGTGCTTAACAACTTTTCCCTACAACACCCCTTGTCTCAATCACCCACGGTGCCCTGAAGGCCTTTAGATGCCACAAGCAACACTTAAACCTCAAGGTGTGGCAAGTCTCTGCCCGTCCCTCCTCTCTGACCCCAGGAGCTGCTCAATTTGGGTGCCTGTGGAGCTGAGGAAAGAGTTATGGCTGCTTGGTCCAAGACCCCAGGAGTCTTCTCTGCTTCTCTCTTTCCATTTTCTCCCGTTTTGCAAAGAACAGTCTCTAGGCAGTCTCCCCCTACTCTTTCCCCTGTCCCTAGAGACGGTGACCTGCCATGGCCCGTTAGCTCCCCTGGCATCGTGGGACAGTCCTGTGCTCACTGCCTTGGAGTGGCTTCCTGAGCAAGCTGTGGCATGTCACCTGTCAGGGTAGAGAGGGGATTTCCCCAGCTCACTCTTGAGAAAAGCATGAGGCCAGCTCGTGACACCTCTGGGCAAGGTGGCTGAGGTGTGGCATGGGGGTGACCACAGCTCCCCGGGAATCTCCACATAACACTTGGCCACAGCCTCCTCCATGGAAGGGGTATATGGGCACACCTCCTCATGGCGGCTGCTGCTGCTGCTGACCACTAGGGCAGCAGAATGGACTTGTTTCCTTTCCTCATACCAGGGCCCAGTAGCTTGGTGGTCTAGGTGGCCGGGGGAATGTAGGGGGAGGGTGCTGATGAATGCTAAGAGCCCTGCCATCTGAAGAAAGTTAGTTTGCTATCAACTGTGGACCTTGGCCAATCAAGTCACTCACTGTTCTGGGCTTCAGTGTTCTCATTTGCCTGAGGGGTGGGGGGGCGGTGAGGGCCACCCTGCAGAGTCAGGCAGTTGACTGAGGGGGGGCGGCTGGCTGGCAGGGCCCTGCCTGCCTGGTGTTGGGACTGGGAGGATGTGGCCACTGATGTTGTCATTTGTGGGTACAGTGCTAACACCGTGGCTGCCTTCTCAGGTGGTAAAGGAAGCTGACGATGAGGAGCGTTTGGGAACGTGGGGGTGTGAGAATGTGTGGGTCTGCGCGTGTGCGCGCGCAGCTTGTCAGTGTGCCTACGTGGGTGTGTCCCTTACACAAACACACTCATTAACTGAAAGTCCGCAGTGGGCTGAACATGGGACAGCGGGTGAAGAGGAAACAAAAGACAGAGGTGAGCCTTCCCCTCGAGGAATTTATAGTCTTATAGTGGAAGTGGGACCCAGGCAGGCAAAGGATGATTGAGTAATAGAAGAGGGAAAAGCAGATGACTAAGGAAGTAAAACAAAAAGTGACGTGGTGTGAAGAGACAGACCTCAGGGGAGGAGGCAAGGTCTGATTGACCGAGAGAAGACAGGCCTGTGGGGTGACCTTGAGGAGTCTCATGGAGATGATACACAGGAAAGTGTTCTGAAGATGGGCAAGGTATTCATGTTTGGGGGTCAGGGAGCAATGGAATGTCCAGCTTGTCAGGCAGAAGTTGATCAGCGCTGGTTAGGGGGGAGGGGAGGTCAGGTTGAAGAGAATAAGAAAAGCAGCAGGAGGCTTGAATGGAATCTTGGTGTGGGGACCTGCTCTAGATATGTCTGCCTCAACATGTCCACTTGTTTCCTCTAGGACCTGGAAGGCTCGACGCCAAGCCCAAGCTACCATGAGGAGGATGCATGGAGAAAGCATTGTGAATCATGGATGAGCCCAGAGGCCAGGTTCTGGGCTTAGGTGCGGAGGCTGGGAGTCCACTGTCTCCCAGGCCCTTGACGAGGCCTGCTTCAGCGTGGGGAAGGTGAAGTGTGATCTTGGGACAATGTCGGTGAAGCCTGGCCAGCTCTGACCACAAGCAGTTCGGGCGCAATCAGCTCTGGCATCCTTTCCCTGGTCTTCCCCCAGTGGGGATGTGGCCATGCTTGAGTTTTTTAATCTCCCTCAACTCTCTGCGAGCTCCAGTTATCCATAAGGCTACATCAGGTGATGTCACATAGCCACAGGACCAGGGTAATTGAACTACGTGGGTCATTTCTACATGCAGGCCCCAGAACAGAGCAGGTGGCACCCAGCATCGCTTATGAGAATGCAGCAAGGGGCCCTGCACTTCTGGCCTGAGGACTCCATCCAGAAGTGTGTGGCATTGGCAGGGCAAGTCAGGCCTGAGAGCTGCTGCCTGCATTTGTTGGGTAGAACTGGGGTTGGGAGGTGGGGGCATTCAGGAGTTGGGAGGGTTCAGGATGGGGGCTGGGGAAACCATGGAAAGCTCCTAACCTGGGAGCACACCTGTTAGGTGTCAGTCAACCATGCACCAGCAAGTCCAACCCCTACACCTTGATGATAAAGAAGCTGAGGTTCAGAGATGGCAGCCTCACACAAGTGTTTGACTATCAAGATCTCCCCCTTGCTCACCCCAGGTGTGTCATCCTATGGTCACAGGACAAAGTGAAGTTTCAGCCCCTGACTTTGAGCTATACCACCCCCCTCCTCAGGATCACACAGTCTCAACTAGGATAATCTGACAATTCCTTCTCATCTGAAGAAGCTTGTCACTCACATGTTAGTTCCAGAGCGGGATGATGGCAGCAGGGCAAATTTAATCCTGCTTCACAGATGCCCCTCTACCTGGCTCCTGCATACTGACCTTTCCCTTCCAGTTCCTAGATGCTGCTCCTATCTAGTCACCCAAGGGATACAAGTGGCTGGTTACACCACACATTCCCCATGACAAGCCCCTCCCTCCGTGTGCACCTTCCCATGGAAAGGAAACTAGACCACGGCAAGCCTGAGGGCCTGGGTTCCTTGGCCGAGCTCCACGCCCTGGTCTCCTGAGGGCTGGCCTGGCTGGAAGCCCCGAGTCCCCTGAGCACTGTCCAGGTGCTTCAGCAAGTGCCAGGCTCTTGGAGTCCCTATATTGTACAAAGGCTATTTCAGTTTCTGCAATCACCTTGGGGTTCCTCCCACCACACATCTCCACATCTTTGGTGGCCTTCAGCCCCTTGCTCTGCTCCCATCTGCCTAGCCCTCCAGGTGAATCATCTCTAAAGACTGGTTTTTGTGTGTTCTCCCGTGAGCAATATAATGGCACTCCACGCCACCACCACCCCCCAAAGCCACAACCCTGCCAGGCTTTCCAGGGCCTCCAAAACCTGTCTCCATTTTCTCCTTTTATTGCCCCCTGGCAAAAGGTGCTCCTCATTTGAAAAAAACAAAAAACAAAAAACTTCATATCTGTGGTTTTCCCAGCCCAGAGCTCCCTCCCTTCTGTATTCAAAGCTTCCGATCTCCTCCCTTCTCTGGGGATGACACCACATAGCCTGGTGTCCAAATAGGTCTGTATATCCTTGAGGACAAGTCCCTCACTTCTAGATGAGGAAACTGAGCAGAGAGGCTAACTGGTTGCCCCCAAATCAAATCACTAGGTTGAGACTGGAAATCAAGATGTATGTCTTCACCCTGCAGGAAGAGGGTGAAGAGAGCATGTGGTCCTGGAGGAAGGGCACCCCCAGGAAGGGCAGGACTACCCCCCAGTCCAAGTGATCTCGGCTGTCCTTCCAGCCAGAAACACACAATTAAGTGTTTAATTAGAAGCTGCTCTACATTGCTATTTAAGTGCTTCCAAACTAGACTGTAAGCCCCTCGAGGGCAGGGAACATGCTCTGTGCCTGTGATTCTGTCTTCTGCAAAGCCCCTAGCACAGCAGTAGACACGTGGAAGGTGGCTCCTGGTGGGACCCTGGCTGGTGCTTTCATCTGGAAGGATTCTTTCCCCCCCTCCATTTTTGGCAGCAAATAAAACAGCCTGAAAGTCAAAGAGAACTGTACCCAGATGCTAGTCCAGTTTCTGAATGCTCATGTAGATGAAAGGTAGGTGGTGTAGGTGCCCAACAAATCGTGGGTTTGGCAAAGATCCAAAGGTACTAATGATGGGTTTCAAGTCTGATAGGGTTCCAGCCTCCTTGCAGGCTGCTACCATCCCAGGAAGGGCCCACGGGTCACTGGGCTTTATGGAGGATGGACTGAGATTGGACTCAGGATGCCAGCCATGCCAGGGGTGGGAAGTAGCTCTGGTTCCTTCCTTGGCTCCTTTCACTGGTGCTCCTGGCACTGCCTAATGGTCTCTCATCCCCACTTCAGACCACCACTCCTGAGAAAACACTGACTTCCACCCAGAACACAGCATGGTGGCCTTGATGTCAAAGGTGGGCTCACAGGCTGTGCCTTACTTTATGAGATTCTCACCAGCGTGGGGACATCCAGGCTGAGACGCTGGTCCCCAACCCCCAGAAATGGCTGCATCTGGGCTAGTGGGAGGGGCTTCACAGTGTGTTGGGTAAGGTGGGTACCTAGGGAATGGAAGAAACTGATCTCTGCCTGGGCAAGACACATTTTTCTTTTCTTTTTCTCTTTGTTTTCAAACTTGGAAGTGGGTCTTTGGCCGAGCCATGTAAACTGATTTACAGATTGGCAAAGGGCTGACGGCACCTGGGAAAGGTGCACCAGTGTAAAGGTTGCACTAGTTCTGTTCGTAGGGTGGCCCAAAACTTTCTGTGATTGGTGGGGTGTGCTCAGCACATGTGAAGGGCTCAGTCACTCAGCCAGTGGCTTTCTGGCCTCCCTGCTCCTCTCCCTGGAGCCTCGGGCAGCAAGGCTGTGACAATACCTTCCCTGGCTTCCCAGTGGGTGGAGGCTGGTCAGGGTCACTGGGTGAGAGGAAACGGCTGGCAGCACTCACGCTCCCACTTGCCCTTCTGCCAGTCTGTGGGATGTGCTCTTTGCAGTCTTAGGTGGACATATGGGCATTTCACGTTACCTCCCCCTCCTGAGAATCGGGGAGGTGGTAAGAATGTACAGGCATTACTTGATACTCCATGTTCCTGACGTTTCAACCTAAGGCACAGTGAGGGGGCATAGCTTCCTTAGGGTCAAGTGCACCCCTGTGGCCTGCAGGGCCAGGTGTCCACAGCTCTTCCCGATTCCCAGCATGGGTGGGCGCAGGCCAGAGGGCTGGGTTAGCCATGAAGAAACTCCTGGTAGTGGGTCCTGTCCTAAGTACCAGGAAGGAGACCCAGAGAAACTAGTGGAAGGGGCATGGCTGGGGAAGTCTTACCCCACCACTGAGGTGGCAGACAGGTCAATTAGTGACCAATGAAGACAGACTGGTAGGATGGCATTCCAGGGCCCTTTTTGCCCAGATGAGACTCAATTATAGGGTACAATTATCTGCAGAAGGGCTGGGGGTAGCTGCCTGCACACGCCATGCCAAGCTGCAGGGAGGGGGCAGCTGCTTCTTCCCTGGCTCCCAGTTACTCACCTTGGGACACTGCTGTGTACCCACCTACCCAGTCAAAGCCACCCCCCTTGGTCTGTGGGACTTGCTACTGGGGGGATACCACATCTGGTGCCAATATCTCATTTATAGCAATCACACCAGTTTACAGAAACACCCACTAACCCCCACTTCCCAAGTGCAGTGCGTTGTCAGGTGTCAAGGTTCCGACTTTCCCACAAATGCACACAGCATCCATTTCCACACCAGAGTTCACCCTGCTACGGGCAATGGGAAGGTCTTACTTCGAGTTCCATTTTCTGCAGGGAGAAGAGAGATGTCTATTCCTGGCTGAAGGTAGATGAAGAACTGGTAGCGATGGAAGCCAGTGGCTGGTGGTGGGGAGGGAGGCTGGTAGCCTGCAGAAGGAAGAGGAGAGAGTGAGTTTTACAGCCACAGACCCTGGGTGCTCTCACTGCTCGGGGCAGGAGGAAAAGGATCCTGGGGTCCTAGATCAGGGCTCACCCAGCGCAAATCAATAGACTTTATCTTTGGCAGAAGCTCATCTTCTGCGGCCTCATTGCAGAAGTGCATGCTTTGGGTGGTTGGGGGTGGGGGTGGGGAGGTGGGGAGGTGGAATGGGCTGGCAGGAGGTCTCCCAGCCTTCCTGCTGTGGGTGTCAGTGCTGTCCTCTTACTGCTCCAGTCTCTCCTGATGGGTTTCCTGCCTTGAGAGAAACCCATCTTCCTCTGTGAGTGTGTTTGGCAGGAGTTTTTATTTATTTTTTCAATATTTCCTTGTGAATTCAATCCCCAAAGAAGCCAATTTCTTGGCTGGATCTGGAGGATCTGGAAGTGGTTATGGGGGTGGGTGGGACTCTGTTCAAAGGTTTGATCATGGAAGCTGTAGGATCTGAGCGCTTGGGGCACCAGGAACCCACTCAGGCTCTTCCGGAGAAGGACTATCTATCCCCCTTTTGCTCCCCTGCAGGGGGCAGAACTTTCTGGATGAGTGGAGACATCTCTCATTGCTTCCCCCAAGTTTATGCAGGCACCCTGGAGTTTCGATGGTCATCCTGGCCTCCTTTCAAGAGTCCTGTGCTGCTTCCCTTTCGAAGAGCCAAGAGTCTTCCTGGGAGTGGGAGTGGGTGGGGAAGGGGATTTTCAGTGAGGATGGGCTACGAGGGAGCCTTGGTGTACCATGATCACCTCCTTCTCCTGCTCATTAGACAAGAACCACCTGCTTTCGGAGCTACTGGAAAAGTTTCCTAGGATGTACTTCCGGCTGCAGGGCTTCTAGCATGCCCACAGCCAGGGGAATTCCTGATTGTTCATTTCTCCCTGAGTTTTCGCCTTGCAGAGTAGATGTGTGTGTGTGTGTGTGTGTGCGTGCGCGCGCGTGTGCGCTCTCAACATGAGGACAGCCCAGGGTGTGTTGAGAGCTGTGTGAGTTTGGGTGACTTGGGATCAGCACTGGGACAGGCGCAGGGATCAGAGGAACTTGTGGACATGGGTGCTGATGCTCTTTTGGTGGTGGTGGTGGTGGTGGGTGTCTCTGTCAGGGTGTGTGAATCAGTGGTTTTTCACAGATATGTCCAGTGCTGAGAAAGACTTGTGAGCATAGGTGGGTATCTCTCATGTGAGTGGTGTGGGGAGGGCAGACATGGCCTAGCCAGCTATCAGCCAGGCTGGAGGGGTTGTGGTGTCCAGGTGTCCTTGAGAGTGGGCATGTTCCATGCTGCCAGAGACCGGCAACCATGATTTTGTATACATAAGGCTGAAACCAGACTCACTCATTCTAGGCAAGTGGGAAGTTGCCCTCGGGGAAGATGGAGAGTAATTCCTTTCACTAGGAATTCTTTTTACTAGGGACCTTTCCTGCAGAATCTCCCTTCCCAAATTACAGATGAGAGGCCCATGGAGGAAGGGAAGGAGACAAACACTGAGCTGCTTCTTGAGGTCAGGCCTGGACCACCTGCTCTCCCTTGTGGCACCCTTACCACTGCTTGGTGCCACGGGTGCCACTGCCGTTTTCCCAATGAGGACACAAAGTCTGAGGGCTTGGTCAGTAAGTGGAGGAGCTGGGGTTTGAATTCAAGTCTATCTGTTGCCCAAGCCACCTGGTCTCACAGAACCAGAGCCCACTTCGCTGCCAGAGCCTGCAATCTGAGTGTTAGGGGAGGGCAGGGGTGAGGCTGGGGTAGGGAGGAGGGGGCACCAGGGAAAACAAAGATTTATATATGCAGTCAAATGCAACCACATCCTTAGACTGGAGGCAGGGGAAGGGAAGAGGTGGGCATCGGAAAGGGAGTGACCCCACCAATCCCGCCACTTGGAGAAGGGCCCCAGCAGATCCCTACATTCAATTCAGGCTCCATCCCCCACTTGTGTGATATGGGTTGTGGGTGGGCCTGTGCCTCAGTTATCACTCCTTTGAAAAGGAGCTATTGATGGCGGTGACCCTGCGAGGTAGTTGAAGATTAAACCAAGTGGGGGCAGTGCTTTCTGCACTGTGAAATATCAGCGTGCAGCTGTGGTCTCCTGTTGCTGTGGCTGGGGCTCTGAGAGGGTCTTACTCACCTGAGAGCACCTGGCCTCGAATCCTTCCTCTCTTCAGGTCCGTGCCCTGCAAGGAGACAGGCACAGCCTGGGTTACTCCCGTGGCAGCCATCACTCTTGAGAGCACATGGGGTGTGCTGCGATCTTTTGCTCTCTGAGAGAGTGAGATGGAGGAGGGGAGAGGGGGAACAGCTCCAGGGAGAGCCCTGGTAGGACACTTCCAGTTGGGCCTCCCCACTTGTACTGTTGTGCTCCCACACGGGGCACAGGATGCAGCTGCCAGTTCGTGGTCCTGCTTAGAACTCGGCAGGGCTGGCAGTCCTTGGTGGGCTCTCTGGGGCCTTTGGAATACTAGGCCAATGGCCGCCTGGGCAACCAGAGGGCACAGTGCAAGACCAGACTGGCCTCGGTGGACTTGGCCCCTAAACCCTGGGGAGATTCTTTGGCTTTGGGACCTTCTCGGTCTCCCCCCCTTCTCCCCCACCCCTTTCCCCTCTGCTCGGTGTCTGTGGGATAATGAGGTGAACCTGGGGGCGGGTGCTAATTATTGTTTGTGCAGGACTGGGAGATGCTCAGATGAAAGGGACTGGAGCCGGGCCCCTGGGTCTGTGCCACAGCTCAGGGCCCCAGGCCATGCCAGGCAGCCCTGCGGCCCCTAGGTGTGGGGTTTTATAGCCTTAATGATGGTGATTAGTGTGGCTCTTCATTGATTCTGCCAACACCTAACTGTGCCCTGGCCACCTTTCCATCAAGCCCTTCCTGATGCAGCCCCTGTGCTTGGCCCTCACAGAGCTGCTCAAGCAGGAAGGGCAGGTGGGGAGTGCTTGAACCATTGTGTGTGTGTATGTGGGGGGGGGAGGTTAATTTGGGTGGGGAGCTTGGGCTTTTGTCTCAGTTCTCTGTGGAGAATCTCTGGGTCAGCTGGGTGACCCAACCCCTAGTATGGCTTATTTATGGTTTATTTTTCACAAAACTAAGGCCCTTCTGGGCTACAACTTGCCACCTCCTCTCCTCTTCCCACATTGGGCCTTCTCTCTTGGGACAACCATTTCCACAGGTTAGCCCTAGTGATCTTGGCTAGTGTTGGTTGGGAGAAGGGGCCTGACTGGTGGGAAGGGCCCTGCTCTCACAAACGCCCTTCCTGCTCTGTTCCTTTCGCCCCACGCAGAGGCCTCTGTCCTTTGACACCTTGCCCAGCCCGCTCTCATCTGCTCAGGCATACCCAGGCAGCTGCCATTCAGTTCCGTGGGCACAGCAGAACTCACTTTGTGTCTTTCCTTGGCCTTCTTGTCACCATTCCCCACTCAGGCCTTTCCTTATGTAGGGCTGGCTGGTGCCCAGGTGTGGCCAGGGGCTGAGATGTGGGGAAAGGGTTGGGATGTGGATACTGGTTTCTCCCAGGAGAGAAGGTGAGGCCTTCGGCCTAGCAGCCACTGTCCTAAAATAGCTCACTGGTCACCCCAGCAGGACTGAGAGATGGGGGCCAAGCCAGGGAAACCCAGCCCAGCCTGTCCGGCTCTGTGCTCCCAGCCTCCCCTCATTCCTTTCCAAGTCAGCCCAGCCAGCGGTTTGTTTAAACAAAACAATAGCAACCTAACTGGCTGTTTCTTTTCAATTCTCCACAGAGTTGGGTCCCACCCAGAGTGATAAACAGGCCTTTCTGAGCTCAGGGAAGGGGTACGGGTGGGGGCTGGGCTCTTAAGGTCAAGAAGTTGGTTTGTGCAAAGCCTTGTGGAAAGTCTGATCTGCAGCCCTGATCAGGGTGGGGAGGCACTCCTGTCCCTCCCTTTCACTCTGGGGAGACTGTTCTCATCAATCGAGGCCAGCTTGGCTAAGACCAGGCAAACCCTTGGATTTGCTGAGTAAAACCAACGGCCCTTCCTTCCCGGCTGGCCACTACCCCAGCTCAGTCAGGACAGCTGGTGGGGGAGCCATCAGAGAGGCTACTGATGGCCTCACACTCTTCAGAACCCCCTGGGTCTCCTTGCCTGGACAGATACTGCTCCTCAAGCAGGAGGGTCAGGGAAGGGGGGCTTGAGGGAGAGCGAGATGGTGGTGGGGCTCCAGCGCATGCGCAGTCAGTGTAGCTGGCATTATCTGGACTTGGACTGAGTGAGAATTGTCTAAACTGGTTTTGGCTGTGAACCCTCCTACTTGCGGGGGAGGGGAGGCTAAAATTTCTACCATAAAATCATACCTGCAAGGGGCTTTAACAAACTAAAGTTGGTGATTCCAAAGAGATCAAACTGCTTTTCCAGAGTGGTAGAGGCACTGAACAAGAGAATTCCAGAATGTTCCAGGACCCTTTGACCTCTGAGACTGCTAGCTCTAGGTCTGAAGTCTTTGTCTGTGATCCTGTCCTGCTTTTTCTGTGACATCCTGAGAATCCCATTCCTCTTCTGGGAAGCACTTTCTTGTGTGTTAGTAAAGCACAACACACAGATATTACCCGGAGGACTCGAGTTGTGGTGGGAAATGGCCACCTACCCGCCATATGAAAACATGAGCTCACCTAAAACATAGGCTGAGATCACCTTCGAAAGCCAGAAATTTCTGGGGTCACTTCAGATTCAGGGACATTTCCAGAGGGAAGTGGGAGGCATCAACTGTGTGCATGCACCCCAGGGAGAAGGGACTGAGGCCATCCTGAGCCCAGACCCCACCCCAGCATCCCTGTCAGCCTGCGCTGAGACTGACAGGAAAACCTGTCAGTTTTCTAGAAGGAAAACCAGGAGGATGGGCTGCTGAGAGCTGCTGCCACCTGCCTCCCTATCCCACTTGGCCCCCCAGGTGTGCCTCTCTATAAGATTGGCCCTGCGTACAGATAAAACCTCCATCCCCTCACTCTGGTGAAGACAGGCCAACATTTTCAAAAGGGACTCATCTCAATGCTCAAGTTAAACAAAGGAAGTAATTACAGAAATTGCAAACAGCTTAGAAATGGTTGTGCTACTGGTCCTCAAGGACACAAAACAGGCCAGGACAGGGTTTCAGGATATTAGGAGAGGCGCACCCGGGGTGTTTGGCAGAGTGCATGGGAGGATACCTGGAATTCTTCTCAGAAAAGTGTCAGCAACTATAAGGCTATAGGTATACTGATACCTGCAAGGGGAGAGGAGGAAGGGGGTGGCAAATGGCTCAGCGGGCCTCTTAAATGTTCAGAATGCAAGACAGTCTCCCTTTTTTCTTAGAGGTTGGTCCTACATGTGTGTATCTGTGGCTGCACACACGGAATGCGTGTCTATGTATATGTGTGCCTGAGTGTGCCCACAGGGAGTTGCATGGCTGCCTGGTAGGCAAAGGAGCACATTAGTCGTGGAGGAAGCGTTTTTGACTCTAAGGGATGCTTGGTAGGAATTTTTAGTTTGTTCCCGTTCTCGCTCAGTCAGAGCCCACGCCTTCTCCATCAAGGTGTATGAGATATTTAAGAAAAGTTGGGGCTTGACTCAGAGTCCCAACAACCCCATTCTGGGCTAGCGTGATGCAGATTGTTGCTAAGTTGCATTTGTTGGTGACTGTCTTGCTGATTCAGGCCAAGCACAGGGGAGCACAGTGGGGGGTAGGGGGGCTGAGTGCCCTCCCCCAATTATTTTATAATCTTTATGAGTTTTTAGTGCTTATTCTCCAGGGCACCATCCAAGCAGCAGATCTCACTCTAGTCCTTGCTCAACAAGAGTCTCCTCATTTGACTGGGAAAAAGAAGCCAGCCCCAACCCAGAGAGGTTCCAGCTTCTCAAGGGCAGGGACTGCCTCCTCCCATCTTTGGAGCCCTTGAGAATCTGCACACAGCAGGGTCAGGAGACACTGTCCGGGTCCACCCCTGGCCCTTGCCTCTTCAGCACTCAGCAGCTCCATGTCCAACTGCTTCTGGCCCCAGGGCTGCCTTTGCCTTGAGAGCTCGTGTCACCACCTGGGCAGATGTGATGAGCTGCTGGCCTCCCCTGCAGTAGTCTTGACCAACACCAGTGGGAACTGGTGCATAAAAGCTTAGGCTCCCAACTCTTGGAGTGGGGGCAAACAGCACAGTTCACACCAGGTCCTGGCACCCACAGGGGAACCTGTTTGCTTACGACTTGGCAGGGTGCCATCCTGTCCCCTCTCTACTACTTCCCTACTCCGTCGTGTCCCCTTGCACATAAACTGCTTTGCACTAGGTTCATGTCTCAGGCTCTGCTTTTGGGAAAATTCAACAGAAGGCACTAACAGTCCAACAGACATTTGTGGAATGTATGGAGCTGGCAAGGGAAGGTTTTGTCCAAGGTGTCATTTGGAGCTGGCAGCAATGCCAGGGTTAGAGCACCAGGAGCTAGCATGCCAGGGCACTCCTGATTCTGCTCAGGCCTCTTCCTGTGTGACCACACTGCCACCTGCCATCTTCACCCTAGGTCATTCTGCCCTTCAGGCCAGGTCCTAGAATTCCCTGACAGTCCCTGGCGTATTAAGTGCTTAGAGAGTCACAAACACATGGGCCAGGTGAATGAAAGTCACCTCTCCTTTGCTGACTGTTCCCATGTGGGTAGGCAGAAAGCTGCATTTGCTGAGAATTAAGTGTCCACAGACATCCCTCCCCCAGTCTGGGGAGCCCCTCGGGGTTCCTCTTTGAGACATGGCGGCCAGACTGGGTATGTGAGTGCTGGAGAATGGGAAAAGGGCCTGCTTGGGGCCAGTCCTCATTCCACTTCATTGGAGTGCCCTCATTCCACTTCAATTACCTACAGGCAACTGCCCGCCCACCTGGACACTCACGAAGGCCCCAGGTACTGGGCTCGCTGACCCCGGGAGCACAGGGTCAGCAGCACATTTCCTCGAGTGCAAGGGAGATGATTTAATCTCTTCACCCACCTCTTCCCATCTGGGCAGGAGGATTCAATCACTTCTGACCAACTGCAAATCCTGGCCAGAGTGGGAAGTTTCACTTTTTGATCTGGGTGGGGGAGCTGTCATCAGAAGAGGCCTGAATTTGAAAGGTGAGGTGCAAAAAGATGTCACGGAGATAAGGGGAAGCAGAGAGAGAATTGAACAAAACAGTGCACTTGGGGGAATAAAGGGAAAATAGAAACAGAGTTCCAGACTTTCTGACACTGGCACCAAATGGGAAAGCTCCCTGCTGTTCTGCACAGCTGCCTGCAAGCTGCCAAGTGGCAAAGGCTGGAGGAAAAGGCACAGGATCGGAAAGTGCTACCCAGCAATCTGTGTATTCCACAATTAACAAGGGGAAAAAAGTGGAAGCTCTGACAGCTCCCAGGCTCTGAGAGCTTCAGGGGCTGGGCTGCCAGTCATTAGCACCAGGCTGGAGAGGCCAGCTCCAGAGACTGGTGCCTGTTCCAAGGGAAAGGCTGTGTGGTCAGTTAATCCTACTGGCCACTCTTTCACCCCTGGATGAGGGAAAGGAGGCACAGACCAGAGACCTCCTGGAAACCAAGTGCTTTTAGACTCCAGTCAACATCAAGACCTGTCAATATCAAAGACCTGACAGGCTTCTTCCTGGCACCTTCCTGGCAGTGTAGACTGTGTGGTAAGTTTGCCAACAGAAGCCAAGCAGATTCGGGTGCCTTGGTGTGGACTGGCAGCAGGACCTGTGGGTTTTTATTTTTGCGTTGGCTTCAGAGCTGGAGTCAAGTACTTCTTTGGCCTTTCCAGAGGCCAAAATGGGATGGGGTGGAGGTGTGGCTGAGGAGGAATGATTTTCTTCTTGGAGTATTTACCCAGGGTGGGAAGAGCTTCTCCCAGGGCTTTGTCACTCTCCAAGACACTGAGTTAAGAGGCAAACTTTCCCAAGGCCAAGGCCAAGGTCAAGGTTGCTTGTGGCTTGGAAAGTACAGGTTGTCCCGGCCTTTTGTTCTGGCCACATGGAAGTACATGGGGTTCCTAATCCAATCATGCTATCTTGCACCTCTCTCTGTCTCCTGCTCTCTGTGTGTGATAGTATCTAGTACAGAGTTGGCCCCATGAAATGATGCTGAGGAGATGAGTAGATAATGAATCAAGGAGTGAAAAGTCCTGTGTTGGAGATAGGAATGGAATAAGACACATTTTATAGTATCAAGGAGCTGTTAGCTTAATGGGGCAGACAGAACAATAAAGAAATCTACTTAGTCCTCAATAACTGAGGTATACAGTACATGCTGCAGGAGCAGAGAGGAAGATGTTGCTGCTTGGGAGATATGGGGGGAATGTTTTGAAAGTTGTTGCACCTTTTCAGGGCCTTGAAAGAAGTGTAATTTTCCAGTTTTCCCATGGACAAGATAAGGGAGAGGAGAGCAGCTTAAAGTGAGGAAATTGCTTGAGCAATGTATAAATATGTAAAGACGATCAGAAGAGGGCAAGCAGATCTAGAAGCTTGGCGTAAGGCTAGAAATGGAGGCTGGGATTAGGCAATGACAGGCCAGGAAATGCTTCTGATTTTTGAGAATCAAAGCCACCTGTAGCCTAAACTTTGCATCCCCCAGGCCTTAGGCAAGACATTCTCTGCTGTCCAAGCACTGTCCCAGGAGGTTCTTCAGAGGGACCGGAGGAGATACCTCTCTGGTCAAGAATGAGGTCAGACTTTGAGACCAGGCTGCCCACGTGGTTGGTCGAGGCAGTGCGGGGCTGAACCTGGTTGGTTTGGCTTCCCTCTGAGCAGTGAGTCTGGGGCCCCCAAACCAAACACCTCCTTTTAACTGTAACTTCATTTCAGGTCATTAAACTACTACATGTTTATCGCGGAAGAAAATAAAACCTGGGGAAAAGAATACCCTGGGTGAGTCCATAGACAAAGTATCCTGGGAATACCTGGGGCCCCTCTTTGTATCTGGGACCCAAAGCCTCCTGTCACACAGATGCAACTTCCAGTCCCTGGTCCCCTCTGGGGTCTGCATTGGCTGCGATGCCCCTCTGTACTCCTACTTGGGGAAACATGCTTTTCCATCTGTGAAGTTCAGAGGTTGTGTGGACTCAGAAGATGGTGGAACCAACCGTTCCCGTGGCTTGGGGCCCATTCTCTCGAGGCAGCCTGAGAGCAGGGTTGCAGGGAAGGTGGGAAGGTAAAAGAATAAACAATCATCTATGGCCTCCTCAAAACTGTTCCACTCAGATATAGACAAGAAATATCAAAGCAGGTCGAGAGCAAGAATCAAGAGGTGCCAGCTAAATATAATTATTACGCATCGATGTCTGTTTTGGCTGGAGAGGGCCAGTTCCAGGTGCACAGTGTCAACAGAAGCTGCTGCTTGCTCTTAGCAGCAGCCTGCTGGAATGCTTCACTTATCTGGAATCATGGAGGGAATTGGATATTCTTCATAAACACATTGCCCTGATCTCTTGAATCTTATATTTTTAGCTTCCCCACTCTTTTTATCTTAACAATGTTGGATAGTGATCTTATTAAAACGCTAGTTCTTATCTTCTTAAACACACATGGAGAATACCTTATGTAATTTTAAACACCACTGTGCTTGTCACAGAGAATAACCAAGTTTGTATCCCGCCACAGCCTCAGACTGCAATGCTAAAACAAATAAGCAGCACAGGCCATTCTGCCCGCTCAGACCTTCCGAGGTGTCAACAGTATCACGTCGTGGTCACCAGGCAAGGAAGGCAAAGCCACGTCTTGCGAGAGGCATCTACGGCGCGGTAGGCAGCCTGCCAGAATCTTTACATGAGTGAGCTCCTTCTGCATCAGGCCCTCCAGGAAATTTTCCACTAAGGAGCAGTGAGCCTTAAGAGACTCCCCCCCAGGCGCCAACTTGGAGGGCAGAGAGAAACCCACTGTCCTGCTGAAGGAATTGTGCTCCTTGGTCTGATTTTTGGCAACTGCAAAACCTAGGGAAACGGTGCCAGACAGTTAAAAGCAGCCCCACCGCATCAGTGACTGCGCTTTTAACACAGTCATTCCAAAGGGCACCCCGGGCTTCAGTCCAATGTCATCACCAATTAGCTACGACTTTGAGCAAGACACTTAATTTCTCCGCGTCTCAGTTTCCGTACCTATAAAGTGGCTAAGATAATGATACCTGCCCTGATTTCCTCATACAGTTGTTGTGAAGATGAAATGAGGAAATGGAACATTCTAGAGTCCTGCAATGCTGTCCAAGTGTAGGGGTCACTGGGGCTCCTTTTCCAGGGGCTCAATGGAAGGAGGCGCAGGGTATTGTGGTTGCTGTGATGTGTGGGGTGTGGGTAAGGTGGCGGGTGAGTGGGTTGAGGGGGGAGCTGGGATGAGGGGTGGGGACATACATTCATCTGCCACCCTTAGAGCTCACCCTGCAAACTCTGCCTGTGACACGTTCAAGAAGTCTCCTGGCAGGGTCAACCTTTTGAGGCTGATGGCTATGCCATAGGCTTGGAGGCTACTCAGCTGTGAATGTGGGACCCTTCCCGCTGGGCCTGCACTCACCCAGGGTGCCTGGATTCCATGGCACATAATGGTTAGTAATATGCCTTGATGAGGGGCATTAATATCTCTTAATGACACCATCTAAGCCGGCCTCCTTCCTTTCCCTGTGCTTCACTCTTTTGTCTTCCCCGACCCCACTGAGACACGTACTCACAGACAGAGTGACTGAGACTGATACAGAGGAGGGGAGGGCTGGGAGGTGGGTCTGATGGGGGCGGGGGACAGTGGTAGCACAGGAGGATCCTGGGGGAGGGAGCAAGGAGGATGCACTGGCTCTGTTGTCAGGTGGAAACTTGGCCAGAAGCTGCTTGCTAATGGGAGCAAAGCAAAACAGTGGCAAGACTTTTCCAAAACTGGTGGGAAGAAATGGGAGTGGCAGGGGGAAGGGAGGAGGGGCTGGATTGGGAGGAGCCAGGTCCTTGGGAACAGGAAGGTGAGGGGTCTGCAGTCACTTTCCACTCGGTCTGGGAGAACTGGGCGTGACAGTCAGAGAGGGGAGAACATGAGTCACTCATTTTCACACACGTCTGTACACGGTCGCAGCCCGTACATGCACTCACATACCTGTACACATAGACGTGTGAAGACAAACACACCCTCACATACCCTTATATACACATGTTCACAAGTCATCCACATACAAAACACATTCATATATATATATATATTTATATGCTCCCATACCAGTCTCACACACATTCTCATACATACATATTCACATACACACTCACAAGCCCTCTCATGTGCACGTTCACACACATAGATGCTCACACACACAGACACACACACACCCCTCACAATGCTTTTTCATTCATATACATGCTCCCACAAAACACATACTCAAATACACGCACATGCTCACATAACACCCGTGTGGGTATACGCTTACATATACATACAAAACACATTCACATACTTGCTCACACATACATTCACACTCTCTCTCACATGCTGTCTCTCCAGGCAGCCCTTCAATGGTGGGTATGTTAGGGGCTGAACACATGGGAAGAACAAGGGTGAGGGGACAATTGGGAAGGGGTGGTGGCAAAGTTCCACAGTGGGACTGGGAAAACTAGGTGTGGACATCTCCAGGCCCCGGTCAGGACCCAAGATGAAGCAGGACCCAAGATGAAGCTCGCTGGTTAGGATGAGGTCTGTGAGGAAGAACTGGTCCCCCATCGAGAGTCTGAGTGCCAGTGGGGTGGGGCGCTAGAAGGTGGGAGGGTGTCAGCCAACAATGGGGTGTCCCTGACCCTGTCCTCCCACTGCAGTGGAAGGAGGCTGCACATCAGCATGCTCCCTTTCCCAGGCAGCAACAGAACAATTAGGAAAGGGATGCAGTTAATCCCCCAAACAACTACAGAGCTTGGGAAACTGCAAGCTAACCAGAGGGGAGGGAGCTACAGGTCTGCTCCTCAGGACGGCCTCTTATCCCTCCATCTCTCATCTCCAGCATCCAGTCTTTCTGGCTGGGTGGCTACAATCTTGGAGGGAGGAGAGGAGGAACTGGAGAGGACCAATACGCTGGGAGGAGGCTCCTGACCTCCCAACTCCAGCTGAAAGAGGGCCTGCAGCCCCAGCACCTCCCTAACCTGGAGTGTACCCCAGAGCCTGTGAATGGTCAGCAGCTGAGATAGTTTGGAACATTCAGGGTGACTTCAAGATTGACAGAGTCGGGTCAATTGTCACCAGCAGCTGTGGGCTTCTCAGAGCCCTGGCTCAGCGGTCTCCATAGTGCCACCTTCCCAATCCTTTGAGTCGCCTCTTTTTCTGCCTTAGAGGTGTCCTTCAACCCCTCCTTGTCCCATCCTGCCCTCCCTGCCAGTTAGGGGCTGGCCAGGTGTCTGTGAGCATAACTATTTTCCATAGGAGAGGCTGCTCTTCCTCCCGTCTCCGCCTGATGAGCCATCTATGAGATGGACTTGGCCTCAAGAGCCCAGGTCACAAAGACTGGGGGACAGGGATTCTGGGGGAAGCTGGGCACAGAGGCGGAAGTTGGGTGCTTGGGCTCTGCCCTCTGCTCTGTCGTCTTCCTGAACCCTATATTTCCGGTGTCTGTGTTTGGCTGTAGTGGAAAGAGAAAACAAAATCCATACTTCTGGGCCACTTTTTTTTTCGTCACCAAAGGGCCCAGGCTGGGCTGCCTTGTGAAAAGGAAGGAGGGAAAGAAGGAGGAAGAAAAGAAGATCAGGAGAAGGGAGGGCCGCAAGGAGGGAGGGGAAGGGGACGCCAAGAGGGGCTTCCTGAAAAAAAACTTGGGGGCCTGGAAAAACAATTTTGTTTTTGAGACTACGTCTTGTTATGTTGCCTGGGGTAGTCCCGATCCCACGGACTCAAGTGATCCCCAGCCTCAGCCTCCCAGGTAGCTGGGATTACAGGTGCCGGCCACTGCGCCCAACTGCTTCTTTGAGAACCAGGTCTCACTATGTTGCCTGGGGTAGTCTCGAATCGGAGAACTCAAGCAATACCTGTCCTCTTGCCTCCCAGCGCTTGGATTATAGACGCGCACCACCACACCCAACTTAGGGGCCAGGACTTTTGAGCAAGACAAAAGTGCTGGCAAGATCTGGAGACTCCCTGAAACTGTGCATACTAGAAACTGACAGCAACAGCAGCAGCAGCAGTTGAGGTGGCCAAGGTGACTGAGGTCGCCTTCCAATCATGTCAGGCTCCTGGTGGAGGAAGCAACAGCAAAACTGGCCTGGTCTCCAAGCCCCTGCTGTTCAGATTAGCAGCACAGGGAGCTTATCAAAAATGCAGCATCCTAGTCTCTACCCAGACATGGTAGATTAGACTCTTCTTCCAGGAGGAACCCGGAGTGATTCGGAAGTTAGAGAGTGAGAATGACTGCCCTGTGTCCTCCGCCTGACACCTGGTCACTGTGCCAGGCAGGGCCTGCTTCAGCTGACCTGCAGTGGAAGCAATGGTGGGGATCTCCTGAGCTCTTGGCCCTGACAGTGGCCTCTTTCTGGTCTCTTCCAGACTCTGGGACCCCGGGGGTCACCCTTCCTGGGGCTGGGCTTGGTTGACCTGTAGAGATTGAGGTGGCCCCAGCCCTCGAGTCAGATAGTGGGGACTATGTGGGCTCCGGCATGGTCAGAGGAGGGGGGAGATGGAGAGGGGTCAGGCTTGGCCAGGTTCTAAGACAAGGGGCCCAGGGGTGTACTCTCTTCCCTGTACCCTTGCACGGAGCTGCAAAAAGCAGCCCCAGATCAGTAACTCTTGGCATCACTGTTCTGAACTTGGAAGGTCTAGAGTTGGATAAGGCAACCTCCCAGTAGTGGGGAATGTGTGTGGCACCCCTGGGTGCTCTGCTGGACAAGCTCCCCATGGGGTGCTTGACACACTCATGAGTCATGCTCCCTTCTGGCCATCCTCCCCACTGCCGACCCTGTATGAGGAGGGGGAATGTTTTTTCCTCAGGTGTTTGGAGGCCTCGGGGAGAAGGAGGCTGGAGCACACTGCTGTTTCTTGCAGCCTGTAGGCCAGAACAGCCAGGTTTACGGGCCGGGGTCTACATCAAGGCCATGGGCCCAGCAGGCCTCAGACCAATGGAGGGCCTTATTTCTCTCTCCTCAGAGCTGCTCCAGGAGAGTTTCCAATCTCAACGAGCTGCCATTTTGTCCTTGGTCATGTGCCTTTGCATCCCAGCCTGCCTGTGTCACACCAGGCTCATTTGTCTGAACCCAGGGAACGGTGAGTGTGGCCACTGGGGTCCAGTTGTCAGCTGGGACCAGGTTCCCTCCCATTGGGTTGTGTCACCTTTTACAGTGCCTGGCAGGCAAATGCCAATCTGGGGAGCTTGGCAATTAACAATGAAAAAAAAAAAAAACAACCGAGACTGAGCTCAATAACTCCACCCTGACCTCACCATCGGTCGCATCGTCTACAGCGTGCTTCAGGGCTGACATAACCCTGGCGGAGGAAGCGGGGGTCACAGCCCTCTCTGCCAAGGCCTGCTGAACCTGGGGCACAAAGCCGTCGCTGTGGTGGGTGGTCGCCTGTGAAGGCCCCTCAGCTGAGCCCCACGGGCCTTGGGAAGGCCGCATGAGGGGATCAGGCTGCCAGCACCGCCTTCCTCCCGGGCAGGTGAAGAGCCGGCAGTCGTGCTGTGCTGCTCGGCTTCATCATCAGCCTCGGAGGGTGTTGAAATTCGTCTTTGCACAACTTTGAGAAGGGCCCAACAGTTCCAGGTGACGGCGCCCAGGGGCATGAGGAGATGGGAGGAAAGGGGACGGGGTGACAGCAGGGAAGAAATCCAAACAGGGTCAAGGGGCCCAGAGATTTGGCTTCCACAGCAGCGGATCCTCCAAGGCTTCAGGTCTGGGGCTTTCCCTGCCTCTTTCCAATGCCCCGCCGTGTGATGGGACCTCAGGGGCCTTCCGTTCTAAGAGTGTGGATGCCAGGATGCCAGGCCAGTCCTTTGGCAGTGCCATGGGGAGTGGAGACAAACTTCTCCCTAGAACTTTTTGTTGTGAGCAGCTAATTGCCCTGGTGCAGCTCACAAGCAAGGGCCTTAATGAATGCAAACGACAGCTGATTAATCTGCCAGCTCTGGAGCCTCCTCTCTGTGGGGTCTGGCTACGCTCCATTCAGCCTCAATGGCCTGCACCAGCAGGGTGGGCTCCAACCTTAATATAACCACTGCCGCTTCCAGCCCTAATGGGGAAGAGGGCAAGCCCCCCGCCCCTCCTCTGCCCCCAAGCCTGCCATTAGTGGCTGGCCCTGGCATGGGGGGAGGGTTGCCCCTGCGGGTCTCTGTCACTGGCCTACTCCTACAGGGAGGGGGCAGAGAGCAAGGGAAGACCCAGGCAGCTGCTCAATGGGATTTTTGTGAGGGATTAGATTTAGGAGGTAAGTGGGGGTGCTGGCTAGACAATGGCAGATGGTTTGTGTTTGGGTTACTCACTGACTGTGGCCTTGAGAAAGCAGTCAGGCCATCAGAGCATTCATACTTTGTGAAAAGGCAGGGCAAGGAATGGGGCCAGCAGAGAATCCCTCTTTCCATCTCAGTTCACCTGCCCTCGCTCCCACATTTATTGAGCTCCTTCCGGCTCAGTGCCAGGCACTGTGCTGTTGTGGGGGTGGCGATAGTCTGGCAGGGCAGGGGAGGAAAGAGGTGACTACAGGTGTATTGAGTGTGAAGAAAAGAACAGGCAGAGGGCCTGGTCTGACAAGGAGGGCTTCCTGGAGGAAGCAGGCATAGTATCCTCATCTGATAGTAGGCTTCACTAGGGAAAGGGAGGGAGAACTGTGCTCTGGGATGCAAAGAGGCCTCTCTCAGTTATCAGGTCTAGGCTTACAGGGCTTCCTGGTCCCAAAGATGCCCCAGGCCCTTTGCATATCCTCCACTTCCCCTTGGCTGCTAGCTGCTAGACAAAGAAGGCCTGGGAATAGAAATGCTTGAAAGGGAGTGAGAGAGAGAGAGAGAGAGAGAGAGAGAGAGAGAGAGACAGAGACAGAGACAGAGAGACAGAGAGAGACAGAGAGAGAAAGAGATCTTCCCTAGCCAGGGCCCCCTGTGCAGAAGCAGTAGGAGCACTCCCTTGGGGGAGAAACCCCCTCAGTTTCTGCTGCAATAAAGAGGGGCCCGAGTCCTCAATGCAGCTTCTAATGACGGGGTTAGGGTATAATGAATATCTGTGTGCTCATAAAACAGGTTAATGACCGCCCTCATTTAATGGACCCCTTTAATCCTCACTGGTTCCCAAACCAGAAGGGACCATCCTGGGACTGAGGCCCAGAGCCTGGTGGCTGTCACCCACCCTAGCTGTTCAGGGTGGGAGCCAGTGGGTCTCTTGGGAGGCTGGCTGCTTCTCCTCCTCTATCCCTTATCTAGTTGAAACAGCCCAAGGAATGTAGGTCGATGGCTGACAGAACCAGCCTTAGGAAGTAGGCAGGGGCTGGGGAGGGAGGAAGCACATCCACCCTGATTCTTAAGAACAGTGTCGACACTTGTAACACATGGAGGCAGAGAAAGAGCATTCAGCACCCACCATCACACCACGCCCCCTTCCTCCACCCGGGACTCATAGGCACTCACAGAATCATCCCAGTGTCAACTCCAACACCTGAGGAGAACTAGACTCCAGATGGGAGGGGCCGGCGCTGAATCACCAGCAACACCTGTGTTTTGCTTGGGAGGTCTCTTGCTCACGGACTAGCCAAGCCTGACCCTGTTTGGCTTCCTGGAGTTTGGTGAGATCACTGCCTGGGGTGTTGTGGCTGCAGGCCAGTGTGACCTGCTATGCAAGGAGCATTTTTAAAGAGATACTTGCCCCTGTGTTCCCAGGATTAGCTCAAGGAGAGACTCAAGGTGTTTTTTGAATTCCACCCCAGCCCCATTTGATGGCAGGCGTTGAAACACACATGTTGATAGCAGATACTGAAACATGAAGTCACCCAGGGTGAAATGTGTACTGTTAAGCAGCCCAATCGGCTTGCCATGGCCAAGGGATGACTATGGGCCAGCCATAGCCTGTGGAGGTGGCCAGGGGTTCTGGGTGAGTAGTGGCATCTGAGGAAGCAGGATGGGGACCGATCAGAGCCCCCCAAGCCTCCAAGGATGGGGAGATGGGCTGTTGCTTTGCCCAACAGTCCGGTACTGCCTAACTGTGGTTTCAGGTCAGAGCCGGAACAGAAGCCCCGGGCCCCATGACAGGGTCTACAGGTGGCAAGAAGCTCAGGGGTGAGTCAGCTGCAGCCACAGCGCTCTCATCCTGGCTGGCCCAGCCCTACCTTCAGGCCATCTGCGGATAGCTGGGGTCAGTGGAGGGTAGAGGTGCCCCAAAATGGAGGTTCCTCATGCCCCTGACCAGCCTCCCATCTTTGAGTCCCTCTCCTGGGAAACGACTGGCCCCTTGAGTCCACTTAACCTAATCCTTCCCCCCAGCAGGGAAGGAATGTGGAGAGAGGCACAGGTCTTAAGTTCTGGGTTTGCAGGTGTGGGCAGTACCCAGGGAAGGTATAGGTTGGAGATGGGACCTTGTTATTAGAAAGTAGCCACTGCCATCCATAGGTTGGCACTCTCCACCCAAAGTGTTGCTGCACTCTTGTGCCGTTCTATCAGCTAATCCTTCACAAGGAGGCAGGAAGGCCAGAGATTATCAGCTCCACTGGCAGGTGGGGAACACAAGCCCTTGAGAGGTTAAGAGACTTGCCAGAGATTATAGTCCCCAATCAGCAGCAGATCTGGGAATGGAATCCAGGTGTCCTGGCCCATGATCTAAGCCTCCTGACTCATAGTCCCATGTTCTTCTGCCTACACCTTATAACAAAGGGGGCAGTGTTAAGGAAATTGGTTCTGTGGAGGAAAGACCAGTCCTTTCTCCTTTGCTGGAATTTCTCGGGTGACCCTGGGTGTGCTCAGCCTGGGTTGTTAGGCCATCAGGATCTCCCCAAATCTCTCCTGGACTTTGCATGGGTCCGGTGATGGATAGGCCATTTCCTCCAACTTAGGTGGACCTTGAGTGCCACCGCAGGGGAGACCTGCTACTGCAGGGGAGGCCACTGCAGGGTGTGCTCTGTGATGAGTCAACAATTCACCAGCCTTGGGTCCCGCAAGGGATATCGGCAACCTGGTGGGATAGTGAGCCCTGGAGGGGCCTGGAGTGGCCAGGGGACTTGGGGAGGGTCTGGAGCCCAGTGGCCAGAAGTCTCACCTCTTGAGGCTGAGGGCTCTCCTGAGAGGCCTGGTCTGGCTTGGGTTCCTTTCTCAGCCCCAAAGGTCCTCCTCTGATTCCCTTTATCTTTCCAGTCCGATTCACATGTCTGTCTCCTTCACTCAATGTCCTTTGGCAGTGCTTCCCCCTCACGCTCTGGGTGAGCCCCACAGGCTAGTAGCTGCTTGCCTGCCTGCCTCTCTCTGACCTGAGTTTCTTCTCCCCTGGCCCCTGCTCTTGCAGGGGACAAGCAGTAAGTATGGGGGGGGGGAGGGCATGGAGAGGGGCTGGTCCAGGCTGGTACTGCCCTGTGCCTGTGCTCCACAGACTCCAGCTGCTGTTATTACTGCAGCCCTGAGGAGATTGCTCAGCGGTGCAGTAAGGGGCAGGCGTGGGGTGGGTAACGGGTATTGCCAATTTCAAAGACAACGCTCCTTGCCCGGCTTGATGCTGTCTCCCAAGTGTTCATTTAAAAGAATGTAGACAAAGGGACAAAGTGGATTGTGCATCTATGGAGCTGGATCAAAGTGTTCCTGGCCTGAAGATGCACTTAACTTCAGGCAGGGGAAGTGTTCAATGTCACTAGGTCCAGACCCCCTCTTCTCCTCTCCTCCCCCCCTTTCCCAGCCACATTTTTGCCAGGATGGTGTGAGCTAGCCCAAGTGCTGTCTTGTCACATGTGCCCCCCTTTGGATGGGGCAATACTCTGACCCCAGTGTGCAGGCACAGAAGCCGCTCCAGGGGGGGAAGAATACTGGGCTTCTGGGCTGATCAGGTGGGCATAGGTTGGGTTCTGCAGGTCTCTGTATTGGTGCCCTGGGTGTGGAGTCAGGGTTTCTGTTCTGCCCTTCTGGATTAGGGAGGGGGCTGTGCCAGTCTCCCATGACCTGGGAGTAGTTGGCACAATCTCAGTTACCGGGAGAACTAGAGGATTTCCCATCCCTTCTCTGTCTGTCTGTCTCTCTGTCTCTCTCTTTCTCTCTCTGTCTCTCAATCCAGGTTCTTCTTCCTCCATTTTCTCTCCTCTTCTTCCTCCATAGGGGGCCTCGACTGTGTAGCAGGAAACAATTCTCCAGACCAGTTGACCCCCCCCTCCCAACTTTTCCTCCTCTAGGTCAGCAGGATCCAACACAATGTTCCTGAGTGGTGGAGATGTTCTAGATCTGAGCTGTCCTTGTTGGAAGTTGCTCCCACCTTATCCAGCCACTGAACACTTCAAATATAGTCAGAGCTGTTAAGGAACTCAGTCTTCACACATTTCATTGAACTTTAATTTTCATTTAAACATGAGACACATGTGGCTTAGTGGCTGCTGAACTGGATGCCGGAGTCCTAAGTGACACCAAGTGCTACATGCATATGGGGGTCCCTGGAGGCACCCCCACCCTTGACAGGGCCCTGCCCCTTCTCCAAGTGCCTTTGTGAAGCTGCAGCTTGCCTCCCAAGCTTGATTTCTTGCTCTGTGACCTGTGAGGGGGCCCATAGATTCAAGACTTGGAGCTGGGTAATCTTGATTAAGTTACTGAATCTTTGAGACCCAACAACCTTTTTGGTTAAAAAAATTAAAAAAAAAATGATTCCTTGCAAAGTATAAGGTTTCCTTCCAACTCCAAATCCCATGTTTCTTTGGGTGGGAGCCTACTGTGATCAGATCTGGGTGAGTCAGTATAGGCAGCAGCACAGGCAGTATGTGTGCGTGCGTGCATGCGCGCATGTGTGTATGCGTGAGCACTCACAGGTGGGGAAGGGGCCTATAAGTGGCAGCAATGGGAGCCTAGGGGATCCTGCATCTCAGTCTGACCTGCCTAATCAAGCAGCCTGGAAGTGGGATTGGGTGAGGCATGAAGGCCCCCCGGTGAGGGCAGGGCTGCGGCCTGGCTCCACTCCTGGCAGGCGTTTGCTGCTCCCGGCCCAGGCTGTTCCAATGATGCCCCAGACTTCCTCTTTTGCCATAAAAGTCTCCCGGAAAGCCTTCCCACAGAGGCCCCAGGGGCTTTCTCAGGGAATGTGTGAGTGTGCGCACAGGCACTGTGGATGGAGCCCAGGGCTGCGTGCACGCTCTCCCATAGAGCTGTGGGCCCTGGCCCTGCAGTCCATCTGGTTGGGGTAGAGGGAGGAGGAGGGCTTTTTCAGGACCTGGGCCTTGGTTTATGAAATGAGGCTGCTGTGGAACAACTTGAACTCGTGCTTACGGGCGTATTGTGCATACACTGTGTGTGTGGGGGGTGTGCACAAGAGACAAGTGAGCCTTTGCTGCTTTACCTTCCCTCCAGGCTTCTGCTGCAGCAGAGTCCCCCACACCTGGAGATAAGAGTGGGACCCTGAGATGGACTGTTCTTAGGCTTCTTGGATGTGACAGAGGTTCAACCCATAGGGATGAGGTCTGAGGGGCCACTGAGAGGAGCCCCCGGGGTAGGGAACCTGCCTGCCAGTGTGTGATGGGGCAGAGCCACAGCATGAAGCCTAGAGAGGATGTCTTCTTTCCTGCCCCAGAAGGTGCCAGGGCCTCAGGGATCCTGGGTCACGGAACCCGCCTGGTGGAGAATTGCATCAGAGCGAAACTGCACACTGGATGCCTTGGGGGAGAGGGCACTGAGGACTCGTGATCCTGAGTTTCCAACCTTCAGGTGCTCAGAATCAAATCCTTGGCCTCAGCTGGCCCTCCTTGCCCCCTCCCATGCCCCTCTGCAGTGAGCTGCCCAAGGACGAAGGTGGTCGCTGGGGGTGAGTGAAGAACAGGGAGTGTGAATCAGAGGTCACCCGGCTCTACTCAGTCCTGAGTCAGAGAGGTGGGTGGGAACAGCTTTGGGCAGGCTTGGGGTTCCCTACAAGTAAGAGCTTCCTGGGAAAGGAGAGCCCTCCCTGTCTGGGAAGCAGTGAGGCTCAAATGCAGACTAGGCCCTTCTCTGCCATCACTGCACATCCCGGTGGAGAGGTCAGGCCACTCAAGTCTTGAATGAATCAGCAGCAGACCTGCATGGAGGCGGGAGCTGGGCTGGAGCCCCCTTGGGACCCTTCAAATTCTAATTCCACATAAAGGACTCATCATCTCAGAGCCCCTGGGCTCTACCACCCTACTATGTCTACGAGGAGTTTGGGGGCTCCTGCGATGGGACAGGGAAGACAATAGTCTGGGGCCAGAGAACTGGGGTGGGTACAGGTACAGAAGGTATCCCTTAATTAAGCTCTGCTGCAGTTTTTGAACCTGCTTCAGTGCTTTGGTTCCCTGGAAGTAGGAGAGAGAGTGGGGATGGTTGGAAAGGTTTAAAACTTGCTTTTTGGTTATGCATGGTCTTGGCAAGAAAGCTGTGGGGTGTGTTCTTCCTTTATCATAGCCGGCAGCCCGGATTTCCCTCAATACAATGAACGGGAGCCTGAGGTCTACCTGACTGGTACCTCCCCCACGTGTCTCTGTGGGCCTCTAGGTAGCTCTTCTTGCTTCAGGTATTTGGGCAAGAGGTGTCCTCTGGGAATTGTCAGTCCTAGAAGCATAGCTGCTCTCCCCACTGGTGGAGGAGGCCATGCCTGCCTCAGCTTCTGCTTCTATCCATCACCTCTCTCTCTGGACAGGGCAGCTCTGACCTGGAGCATGGCCACCATGCATGGCACATGGATCAACTCTCTGAGACGGTCCCCATTCGTCCTTTCTTTGGGGGGGGGATTCCCCATTTAGGCAGCTGCAGGCAGCTGTGGAAACACAGATTAGCTGAGAATGAAGAGACCTGCAAGGGAGCTGGGGCTCCTTCAGGATGTCTATCTATCCTCTGCATCTGGCAGGGAACCAGCTCAGGACTGTGGCACTCAAGGTGGCTTCCAGTCCACCTGGGACTACCACCTCCTCCTGAGGCCCCCAGGGTGAGGTCACCAACAACAAACCAGCTCTCCCATCTTCCCGGGGGCTTGAATGTGTGTGGGGTGCCAATTTAGAAAGGTCCATCTGGGCAGGGTTCCCCCCCATCTGGTGGCTAGTTCTAGACACATGGCCAGTGTTTCAAAAGTGCCTGCCAATAAATATTTGATGGGCCTGCCTCTCTGGGTAACTCTCACCTGTAGGGAGGAGGGTCATATCTAGCAGGAGCTCAGCTTATGCCTTCACCACTCTCCTATTCATTTAAGACTATTCCGTTCCTGCTGGGCAAATAGCACCTGATGATGCCAGGTGCCCCACTCCCCCAGCCCCAAGGTGGTACTGTCTCTCTGTCTTTCATCTTCCCTCCATGACAAGATGTGGGCAAAGGAGTACATCTCCATAGCTCACCCTGACCAACTGTGAGGGAAACAGACAAGATGGCATTGTGCCGAGGGGAGCAGAGTTACATCAAAAGTATCTCAGAAAGGAAGAAAGCCAAATTTTTATATGAGATGCTGGATAGGAGGGAGAGGGGGGGGGAACGCCTGGGTAATTAAGTTAATAGGTTTCTTAAAGAATGCCCTTGTGAGTGATGTTCAACACATTCAAGTGTTGACAAGAAGGTATTGAACTTGACGCCCACGCAGCGGGCAGAAGCATGCTCTCGGCTCTGACACACCTTCTTTGTCTGAAACTTGTAGTAAAACTCAGTGTTGGTTGTGAAATCCGTCCCAGGGGAGCTGTACTGCAGGGGCTCCAAGGTCAAGCCTCCTTCTTGATAGGGTAGCTTCTAGATAGGGGTGGTATGGGTGACAGCAGGTGCCCCACACCAAGACCCCAAGACCAGGAGAGCAAAGGTGGGGTCCTTCACTCTGGGACCCGAAGATTGTGCCCTCCCAGAGATCTCCTGGGCTGGCAAGACAGCCTGTGCATTTGGGGGCTGGTCATAGAGGACAGAGTGAAGCTGTGTTCCTCCCTTCCAAGCTCAAAGTGCCTTGGGAACTTGGGCCTAATAGCTAGGACCGTCTATGCCAACCTTGGACTTCAATCTTGGCAAACCAGTGACGGAAGCCAGGTGGAGATGTGAAGATAGATTTCCCCTTTCTCCTAGATGTGTTGATGGGCCCCAAGTGATTGGTGGGCTGGTGGAACAGGAGGGCTCGCCTTAGAGGAGGGGGAGGAGGAGGGGGAGGAGAAGGAGAGCTGTGTTTGTGTACATGTGCGCGTTTAAAGAAAACTTTGGGTGGCTCTTGGTTGAAACCACAGGACCATAAAGGTCCATCCTCACAACAAAGAAAGCCTCCTTTTGCCAAGCATCCTGCCTTGAAGGGGCTGCTGGATAAGGACCCCTCTCTGCCTGCTGCTCCTTATCAGCCTGCCTTCCTGCCCAGCTGTCACATGTGCCTCTCACCATCTCCGCGCCCTTCGCTGGCTCTGTGACATGAGGCTCAGCCTTATCAGGCTATCAGCATTTTCAGGTTGGGACCTGAATTCCAAGGACTCCATCACAGTCATGGCAGCCAGATTTGTAAAATGATGACAAAAACATCTTGTAGAGGAACTTTTTCCTCTTTGATACTTAAGAAAATACTTAGAAAACAAAATAACCTGTTGAGGATGGCCTGGTCTCCCAGAGGCAGCTCATCTTATGGGAGGAATTTTAAAAGCCTGCATCAAACCCACGGTGAACGGGTTTCAGTCCAGCAGGTAGACAACCCTTGCCCCTCACCTGAAGTCACACACAGAGACTGTGTCTGTGGATCTGGTGGGGAACGTGGGGTGAACTGGGATTTCCCTTCACTTGAAAATGGTAGTCAATGGAGGGAATCCCCTCTCGCAACAGGATAGTCTGGTCATCCTTTGCTCTTATTCTTGGCAGCTCTTGTGCTGGGGGCTTTATTCTGCCAAGAATAGCCACTTCTCGCCCAGGCAATCCCGCTGTTCAGGAGACTTGGATCCTGAGGTTTCCACTCACGCCTAAGGCACTTATATTTCTAGGGAAAGGGAACCATTTTGCCATTTTTCTGCCTAATTCCCAACACATCAGGGCACAGTAGGAGAGAAAAGACTCTGGGTTGATTCAAAGATACCTGTTAATTTTACAATTACGTTTCCCATCCCTCCTATACGCTGCATCCTTGAGATAAATTGTTGTGATGTCTCTGCTTTTCCTGACTGCCCAATTTGGGTTTTCTAAGAGCAAACTGAGGGGGTTAATGGGGCACCCCACTTGCCTGTTTGATGTAGGCGTGTGGTCAGGGAGCAGACTGGCAGCCTGGTTCAGAACTCTCATTGAGTGCCTTCTGTGCACAGAACCAGGGTTGGAGGTTGCAGGTCAACAGCTCCTGCCCCTGAGTGCCAGTCCCCGGGAATGGGAGCCACAGCATGGCTGTACCAACTCTGCAGCCCTGGAGAGCAGATGAGGACAGATGCCACCCGCCCTGCTCAGGAGCTAGAAGGGAGTTGTGAGCACTCCAGAGACATGCAGGTTTCCAAAGAAGTCACCTCCACAGGCCATTCCCGTTTCTCCAACTGCCTAGTGTCAAAAGTGGAGTGAGCCCTACGGACTTCCACAAGGGGCCAACCATTCCGTTGGGATGATTTTTCATTTGGGACATTCTTTGCACATCAAACTCTTGGAAAATAGTGTTTTCTTCTGCTGGAGGTGTCCAGAGTGGAGCAGTAAATGGTGACAGATTCATGAAATCAGATCAACAAGACTGTTGGTGTGTTTTGTGACCAAAGGAGGCTGGAGGACTTCAAGTCCCACAGCGGCTGAGAGGCAGAGGGTGAGCTCTAAAGCAGGGCCCTCCCGACTGGCTGGGGCAAAGGCACCATTTTGTCGAAGTCCTTCCCAGGTTATCACGCCTTATGGAGAGGGCAAGGGCAGAGGGCGGGGGCCAGGGTCCTGGGCTATGGTTTCACTTACTGGCAGTGGTGGCCTCGACTTCAGTTCCTACACCAGATTTCCCCACCCCTGCGTGGGAGGTGAGAGGGACTGGAGCTGGGAGGCAGGAAGTGAGCACAGATGGACTGCCCCGACAGCTGTGCGAGGAACAGAGCACATCTGTCTGGGTGAGTCTGGCAGAGCCCCTCCCCTCAACCTCTAGGCCGAATCCATTCCTTCACTGGTTGGGTGTGGGCCGAGTTCGGGTCCCACGTGGGCAAAAGGGTGGGAAAGGAAAGTCTGAAGACAGAGGCTGGAGCTTGGGGCTGCTGGGGGGAGATGTGCATGGGAAGAAAAGAATATGGCTGAGCTCTGAGGTCGCATGGAGTGGAGGGTGGTAGAGAGGAGGGAAAAGTGGAAAAGGAAAGCAAATGGGTTGACCTGCATCTGTTTAGGTGGCTTCTGGTTTTGTGATAGTTTCTGAGTGCCCAGGCTAGGGTCTTCTCTGAGAGAATGCCCAGAGCCTGGGCTGCTCCCCCAGTGTCCTGCACTATGTGACGCAAATCCCTAAGGTGACTGACCCTTTTTCTGTCTTACCTACTAGACTATGGGTTTCTAAGATCAGAGACCTTATCTACTTCATCATCAAATCCTCAGAGCAGGCACTCTGAAGAAGTTTGTTGAATGAACGAATTATTTTGTGGCCTAAACCAACACAACGTTTCCTATTTAATCCCTTAATTTTCTCTAATTGGCCTTAAATATTGCTGGGAAAGCTTATCCCAAGTAGACACTCGGAGAGATCTTTGGGAGATAGGAGCTGGATCAGACTTCTCATCAGGAATTTGCCTAAAGGCCTGGGGGTAAGTCACCCTTTTTCCTCTTTTCTGAGAGGCTGAACAGAGAGGAAAGGTTCATTGTTATAGACCTTGCACACACTGATTTGGCATCATGGCAGGCCCTTTGTATGTCCTCCATGGGGGCAGTTGCTCTTCCCTCTGCGCAAAGCTGTCGCCTGTCTGGTATTGAGCCAACCAGGCAGGAACAATGGGTCACATGGGCCTCTGCAAGCAGGGAAGACTGGTCATTTTCCCATATCCATCACCTCTGGTTTTCATTTTATAATGAAAAGAGATGAGAGTTTTAGTTTCCATTCTTCCATGTGGCCCTTAATGAGTCATTTCTCCTCTCTGGGCCTCAGTATTCTCATCTGTACAATGGGACGGTTAGACTAGATGCCCTCTGAGATCTCTCCCAGTTCTTAATTATCATGAATCTGGTAGGATGGTGATTAGGGAATGCAGCCCTTGATGTCCTCACTGTCCCCTGGGAGCTTGCACTGGGGGAACTTTTCCTTAACTAAGGCTTGGGAAAGGGAGGAAGGGCCGAGAAGCTCCCACCCCTCTCACTGACTCCTGTATTCCGCCCCTTGTTGCAGTGGTGAGTCTTCAGTCAAGTCCTGCTTGTAGATAGAAGGTCTACATGAATGATTCTTCAATGTGTCTCCTGCTTCTGGTTTTCTGCTAGCTAGTGAGTGTAACAAAAACTGCCAATAGGGAGAAGAAAAGACTCTAAGAGCCCAAGGACCTGGGATGAAAATAGGACAGTTCCTCAACATTACTCTTCCTAACATTATTTTCGTCATTGTCATTGTCATCATCACCATTGTTTAGCCGTGTGCAGTGGCTGGGTCAAGTCAGCAAGGAAATCTGGTCACCAGGAGCCTACTCTGTCCTGGGCATCTCTCAGATCAAGACTGGTTACCCCAGTTCTTTCACAGGGATTAAGTCTGACCCTCAGTAGGACCAGGGCTTAGAGCGCCTCTCTGTGAAAGTGTTTGTCTCTCTGGAAAAAAGGCCTCTAACTTCAGCAGGTCCTGAAGCCTTTGTAGCCCCTACAGTGCCCTGAACAGGGCCACAACAAAAGGTACTCACCAAATGCTTATTGATGGTCGTGATTATTATGATGTCACATAAGACATTCAGCAGGAAAAGTGGACCTGGAGGTACTTGGGGTGCCACTGAGCTGCCATGAACTGAAAAACACATTGTTTGGGGCATCTCCCCTGCCAATGCCTAGAGCAGAGGGTTGCAAGACTAGTGTGGGATTGTTTTGGATGCAGGTGGCGAAGACTCAAACAGGCGGTGTACAGCTGGCGCCTCCTTCTGGCCCTGTGGGGATGGAGCATGCCCGGGGAGGGCTGTGTGAGCACCTTAGGCCCTGGGCTCCTAGGTGACCCTCCCAGACACTTGACCCTCAGATCCCAACTCAGGAGTGTCAGTGGAGAGCCAGGAGGCTGTTATGTAGTCAGCTTAATTCCTTGTCAAAGTGGGTGACTAATCCCCACCATCCAGGTCAGATTGGCTGGGCAGCTCTGCTATTAGTTAGCTCCATGAAGCCATTTGGGGCTGGTTCTCACACCCTCTGCTGGATGGATCGCTCAGCTTCCTTGCTGCCTTGGCCTCAGCTACTGCCCTGTTACCACTCAGACACAGTGTCCCATCACCCACATGCTGTCCCTGTCTGCCCTACAAGAAAGCCAGGATGATGGTTCATTAATGTCTGTCCCCATGAGCCATTTGCCTGGGGGTTCACTGAGGTCCTTCATTTTGTACCTGGTTGTTCTAGGACAACTGGCCCAATTGGGAGTTTTGTTTTGCTGAAGTTGACAACTCAGGGTCCTCTCCCCATCATTTTCTAAGGGGAATGGGCCCCAGGCCCCACCCAAATCCCTGACCTTCGACCCCAGGCTCAGCAAATGGGAAGCTACCTGGGGAATACTGGGGAAGGCCTGTGCATTGGTTCTTATTTTCAAAAGGAGGTGCTGTCTTTTTTTTTTTTTTTCTTGTGACTAGGTCTCCGAAAA
>PVHY01010888.1:0-50065 GCA_004024945.1 Uropsilus gracilis
ACATACCCAAGGGTATCAACAAAGATTTAAACCCCCCAAAATAATTGATTAATTTCAAAAAGATCTGTTTACTTCTCTGGAAAGTCTTCTTCTTGGCAGGACTTCACAAAGCGTGGAAGAGGTCACCTACATTTGTGTCTATATACACTATGATGGACAGAATAATAGCCTTCAAAATATCTTCACCTATTTCCAGGGATCTGTAAATGAAGGTGTGATTTAATTTAATATCTTTAGATGGGAAGATGATTCTGTATTATCTGGGTAGGCTCCATGTCACCACAGCAATCTGTATGAGAGCAAGACAGGAGGGATCAGAGTCAAGGAGATATAATGAGACAAGAAAGGCCTAAAGGTCACACCGCCACAGAAACAGAGAGGTTGGAAGGTGCTGTACTATTGACTTTGAAGATATTGGATGGAACACAAGTCAAGGAAGGCAGGCAGTCACTATTCATTAAAAAAAAAAAATCCTGGGCAGCAGCCATAGACTGTACATTTTTCAGGGAACCCTTTACGTTGGGAGACTTAGAAACCCTGCTCTCCATCAGCACCTGCCACTGAGAGGTTCCCCAGAGAGATCCCCTTCGATGTCCAAAGTCCTATAAGGGGGGTTGTCAGGCATCTCCCTCTGGCTGCACAGAATGCAAGGATTGAATGCTACCCTGGAGCTTCCAGGAGCAACACAACCCAGTCCAAGCATCTGAGAGATCAGAATTGTATGATAATAAATATGTGCTGCTTTGAATCATTGAGTTTATTTGCTCCTTTGTTATACCAGCCATAGGAAAAGACAACGAAGTAAATTCTAACTGACCTATCACATCAGTTCCGACAATGAATGAGGTAACAAGAGTCACAATCATATTATCTTGACAATATAAATTAATGCACAAAAGGAAAAATACTATCATTGATGCCCAGTCTATATTACCAGTACTTTAGGCTGGTCCCCCAAAGCTCCTGGGATCATTCTGTGGTCTTTTCATCCTTCTGGGGTTCAGCGAGCACCAGGTGATATCTCAGAAGACAGAGCCTCTGTATTTGCCTAGGAAAAAATCATTCTTGGGGTCAGTTCTGTGAGTGGAGGCAGATGTAAAGGAGCCCATTACAATAGACCTGGACTCTGAACTGGCTGATTAGGTTAAGAATCATGCACAGGGAAAAAGAATGAGATGGAAGAGATTGATAGCCAGACCTCAGACCAGGAATCTGGGAGCATGTCCAGATCCATTTTAATGAAGATCCTTTTATACCTTGGCAAATAATGGTTACAATGAGATAATGAGGAAGGAAAAACCCAGGGTCCCACGACATGTGTCACATAGTCAGGAGGTAAACGCTCTGATCTTTCACAAGGACATGTCTCCTGTGTCACTTTGGTGGGACATTCTTAAGAGGTTAGGGAGTTTTCACAGATAAGAAACTTGCCAATAACCACCTCTAGTGTGCCAGAGAGGACGAGAAAGACAAAGGTGTTCCATTATCTAAGGCATATCTCTTGATCTATGTCCATACCCCACATGACTAGACTGGAGGGATCCAAGGTGAGATTTTTCTGTAGAATCATGTCAAGAAAATAAGTGTGGAAGTCTGGGGTTCCTCCCAGTACTCCAGGTTCATATACTTGGTCTAAAATGCTATTTTACTGATTTTACTTATTTTATTTTACTTATGAACTTGCCTTCTGCCTCTTAGATAGTAGTACACTAAAACTTTTTAAAATATGACAGTTTCTCTGATAATCCATGTGATGTTTAGTCAGGAATTCCACACATATTTATAAGATTCATCATTATTCCACAATTTGACTTTTTTCCTTTGGAATATTTGATGATATAGCTTTGTTTTATTAAGAAAAACATTTCACAGTGACACAGGATGTGCTGTGGGAGAGCATATTCAGGATGGGTTGAAAATGAGTTGAAGGAAATCAGAGAGGCATGGGTCTTGTCTCAAAAGATGTCAGGATTGGCTGGTAGAAAGGCGCAGGTCATTCTGGGCAAAGGATCCCATGATTACAAGGAAGGCAGCTGGATAAAGCATACTGTGTCTCTGGAAACAAATAAGCCCCCTAGAGGAGGAATTAAAGCAGGACTGGTAGAATTATAAACTCTTACTCTTAGGATGTCTAATATGGCACCATTCTCTTCCAGCATGATAATGGCATGCTAGGAAAGCAGAAGGAGTTTAAGTGACAAAGCATAGGTTCGAAGCTACACTATCTCAGAAGAAAAGGCTGGCACAATAATTGTTCTATGGAGCATAAGGACTGCCAGGTAAACATGGCAGAAGTGGACATTTGCTGAAGAGTGGGGTGGATCTGAGAAATATATAGAAGAAATTGTCCCACAACTTAGAAATTGTCTAAATATAAGAAAAAATAGAAATAGTGGTGTCTTTGACCAAATATGAGGAATTTAATGAGAGATATATTCATTTGCTAGGGTTTCATAACAGAATTTAGTTTCGCCAGCAGAAATTTGCTTTTTCATGGTTCCTCAGGCTGAAATCTAGGTTATGTGCAGGATCTGAGGTTTCTCTCCACGACTGCACATGACTGTACCTTCACCTGATCCATGCGGGGTAACTGTGTCCTAATATCCTCTTGTTATGAACATACTACTCTCATTAAATAGGGTTGGTTTGAATGATGTTATGTCTAAAACAGTCTTACTCTGAAGCACTAGGAATTGGAACTTCAGTTTAGGAGATGAATTTAGGGGATACTAGTCAACCCAGGTGACTATTGTGGAAAGTAAGGGAGGAGATGACAAATTCAGTTTTAAACACATTAAATTAAAAGGATGTCAAGACATCCTACTACAATTTCCTGTGTGAAGATTTCTAAGTAGCAAGCATATTTTCAATCCCCAAGTGATGATTCATTTGTTTTAGGAGTTGTCAGTGCACTAAAATCTTGGGAACTAGGAGTTGATTTCCTATGGATGCTTCAGCCCAGAGACTTCTGATTCTCTTTAGAATCAGAATTCATTTTACATGTAACATCTCATTGCATATCCCACAGATCATTCCCTGAGATGTTCTATAATAACAATGTTGCAATTGCCAAAACTTGGGGGATGCCTGCATGCTAAGATATCTTTCCAGAAGAAATACAGTGTGAATTGATAAAGGTGTTAAAGACTTTTATCAAAAAGCAGCAAAATTAGTTTTGCTTAATCTGCATCCCCAATGTGATTTGACCACAAAATTATTTTCTTTATCTACTGCTTATTAATATCTTGTATAATAGATTTTGTGAATCTAAAAGGCCTATTCTGAAACCCTATTCCTGATTTGATCTTAAGTCAGCCTTAAGACTAGGATTTTGCAAGTGAAATTGGTTGGTTATGAGGAAGTCTTCTAACACCTGACAATTCTATTGTGTGCTACAGCACCAACCACCACAATACCTGTGGAAAGTGGAAGAAGGTGGTGATGCCAGCTGTAGGCAGAATGATGTCCCCTCCCCCCAAAGATGTCCATATCCTAATTACTGGAACCAACGAACATATATGCTTGCCCTTAATTAAGTTTACAAGTATAGTAAGGTTGCTAATCTTGTGACTTTAAGACAAAGAGATTATCCTGGATTATTCAAGTGGAGGCAAAGTAATCAGGATTCTCTGTAAATGGGTAAGAGTGTCATAAGTTTCAGGACCAGAAAGATGACAGCTTGAGGGAGATTTAACTGACACTGTTGGCTTTGAAAAGGGAACAGGCCATCTTGATACCTTGATAGGTGACACTAGTCACCTATTTCAGACTTCTCACCTCCAGAACTCTCAGAGAGTGAATTCACACATTAATTTCATAGTGATTGATTATGGGAGCAAAAGGAAACCACATATAGCCTCCTCAGGATCATTTACATAGATCTTAGAAATTTCTGTTTTCCAAAGATGAGTTATATGCTGGCAAGAGAGGTTGCATAAAAGCTGACATAAATGCTCCATATTCATTTTTGCATGCCAGTTGCTTTAAATATTTATAATCCAATTTTGATGAAATAAGAGCCACACCAAGGTCATTCAAATTATCAGATATACTTTACAGATCTGAGTACATTATATGTACTATTTGGGAATGGCTTAGTGTTGATTCCAGGTAATTTTCCAGTACAAACCCATGCTTAAAATTCAGATGAATAATATCACATATCAATTAGAGGAGTTTCATTTAATTGAGGCAAACCAAGGTTCAGTCTCTCCCACATCTGCCACTCCCCATGATGGACCCACCAGCAACCATTTAGTCAACAAATACAGATTGTGTGGCGCTTGCTACTTCCCAGGCACAGTTTTGAATGCTGTGATGAACACAAAGCTTCTGTTCCCCTGTAGTTTATATCTCATGGAATTAATAGTCAATTAAGGAAACAGACAAATTTTTAATTGTTTTTTAGACAGAGGATTGTATTTTCTTCTCCTTGGAATTCCCAACCTGAAAGAAACACAACTGGGTGACTTTGACAACAGATATTTATTGTCTCCCAACTCTGCAGACTTAAAATCAGATCAAGGTACTGGCAAGTCTGGTTTATTTTGAGGATTGAGGGGAAAAAATGCATCCAGACTACTTTCCTGGCTTCTGTCAGTCTCAGGTATACTATGACTTGTGAAAGACATTCTACCTATGCCTTCACATGACATTCCCTCCACATGCTTTTTTCATAAGGACACCAGTCATAGAGTACATTGCAATCTATGTTAATGAATTTATCTTTACTTGATCATCTTCCAAGACACAGCTTCCATATGAGACCACCAGAAGCACTGGGATTAGGACTCAATGTCTCTGGGAGCCTGGAGGACTGAGACACAGCCCAACTCACAAACAGGAGGTTGGAAAGTCCTGGAACCTTCTAATTGGAAGCAGAGAGCTGTCTGTGTAATTCCCAGAGAATGGATTCTCCAGCTAGTCCTCCTGGTGGTATATTAGAAGAGAGAGGGTTCATGGCATAGGCTAATTTACCCAGACTATTTATTCACCTACTTACTTTACATTTACTTAAGTTTCAGAATCTCACCTTCAGACTATGTGGGGTATTTACCTTATCCTTATTTCAACATTACCCTGGGTCTCATAATTCTCCTTACCATCCCCATAAAGGCAAATCTCATGGGCTCAGGTCATTAAGATTACAACCAATTCAGTCTTGGTTTACAATATATTTGGTTGAAGTTAGTTTTTCTTCAACCATTTACAAGTATTTATCAGTCACATCTGAAAGAAAGAGGATTATATAATACTCTATTGCTTTATCAGCTGCTTCCCCATGGATATTTCACACATTGTCTCCTCAGCACTCTATGAAATGTTAATGCCCTCATTTCATAAAGATAATGCCTCAGTGACATAACCACCTGTACCTGCGGTCACACATCTTCTTGGTGACAGGTGTGGGATTCAAGCGCAAGTTGGTGCCATTTCACTGCTAAAATACTACATAAGATCGTCTGTCACGTAAAATTATTTTATGATAATGAAGGTATTCTGTATGAAAATACAGAAATGCTATTCAGCTTCTCACTAGATAAAACTTTCACCAAAATTATCCCTTTCTATCATATCACTGTCCCTTTCAGTGAATTGAAAAATCAGGATGACTATGGGGATTACACCTGAAGGGAGAAATCAAATACTGTCCAAAAATGAACAACAATGTAATAAAATAAATAAATAAATTTAATAAGTAAAGAAATAGAAAAATAGCCTCTTCATGAATTCGGTTCCCTCCTGGCTCAGAGGAGATAAATCTTTCCTCTCCCAGAGAACCATGTGATGAACACCCCTATGTTTTATCACAAACGAGCGATCTTCTGACTTAATTCCATTTACTTCCCTTCATGTGTTTCTTATTTAGAATTTTAAAATATATATCAAAAGAAGTTCTCAAGCATCAGATTTCCATTCCTGCAAGGGGGTGGGGATTGTACCTCTGAGAGAGCCTGAAGCTGCCACAGTCCTCAAAAGGCAAACCAGTCAGTAGGTGGTTATTAATTGAGAAAGAATATTATCTCTGTGCAGCAAAGGAGGGGGAAAAGGCTCGCTTGTCATTATAGCTCTACCCTGTGTCTGCTAGCACCATGACCTTTGTTGAATCATGCTAGGCAGCAAGGAGATGCATGGGCTTCAGGCAAAAGGAAGGGGATACTTAGCATGAATAGGTCAAAGACCGCACCACCTCATAATGAAATCTCAGAGAGGAGCACTTAATTCCAATGCTGGAAACTTTGAAAAGGTTAATAGCAGGGAAAATCCATAGCCAGCGGACAGTCAAGTTCACACCTGGTGAGCGTGTTGATTACGTTAGCAGAGCAGAAATCTCTGTCAGTCAAATCACAGTGTGAAAACTAGGAATCAAATCCCTGGAATGATTCCTGCTTCTTTATTTCCTTGAATATTGTGCAAGCTGAATATATTCTTTGACTTGGTTTGTTTCTCAGTGCTCATTTTGATAAAATTACATGAGTTCTCCTGTGAGAATATTGGTATCTCCATCCTTTTTTTCACATTCTGCATTATCATATTCCTAAAACAGACAAAAATTTCTGACAAAGGACTGAGAAGAAAGGTCAACAAACACCAAATCTGCATGTCATAACACACACACACACACACACACACACACACACACCCATAATCACAAGGGAAAATTTTCAAAAATGGCTTCTAGATTTTCCTTAAAAGAATATTTACATCAGGAAATGCAACACTGATGGAGAACCAAGAGCCATAACTTGCAAAGAATGCCCAGGTAATGTTAAGTTATTATGATATTTAGAACTTGAATTTCCAAAGTCATCGAGTTAAAACTGAGCCTTCAGAGAGCTATACTCAAAGAGCAGCTTTGAAGTGAATGTGGTCAGAAGCACTAAGTAGTGATAGCCCAACATCTTCATAATTTTGTACAGGTTACAAAGGACTCATGTGCCGGACATGGTGGCGCATGCCTGTAAGCTTCAGCCTATGAAGTGGCTGGGGCTAGGAATTGCGATTCAAGTCCCACTTGGGGCAACATAGTGATACCTAGTCCCAAAAAAATAGCAGGGTGTGGTAGCACGTGCCTGTAATCCCAGCTATCTAGGTAGCTGAGGCTGGGGATTGCTTGAGTCTATGGTAGCCTGGGCAACGTGAGCCTGCCATTCGATGGACAAAAATAGCAAGACCTAGTCTCAAAATAAAAAAAAAGGACTCATGTGATGTCCACTGATGCCCTGATGCCTTCCCTATCCAAAGCCCAAACTAAAGAAGATCATGGCTATTTTCATCCTCACTTTATAGATTAGGACAAGGAAGCTTGGAAAGCCAGCAATTTGCTTCCCCTTCAGTTAGTATCTGACAGTACTGGGATTCTGGCTCCGCATCTAGTCTACATTATAATTCACCAATTAAAATTATTCTGTTAGCAAAAGAAGTCTCCCATGCTTCCCACATACCTGCCATTAGTAAATGTTGCTAATGTAAAGTCCACATCCATGGGCAGATCAGCCAAAAATGTTGGTGCCATGACCTACAAATGTATCATGGACTGAAGTTTTAAATCTCCTGTTGCTGAGTGCTACTTGAGATCCTATACCACACTCACTGGCCACACTTCTAACTCAAGGTTGAATATCTGACTTGCATACTCCATAAGGTCCTTAAATTTAACACACGATATCCAAGGGATTCCCTCCTGCACCACTACTCAAACAACTGATGAATACAGATGCTGTGGTGAAGTTACTGGCAGAACATCCCAGAACTAGCTAAATGCAAATCATGCCAGGAGCCTCTTTCTGTGGTCTCAGCATTTGTAGTTTGTAGCATTTATACCTTTTGTATTCCCCAGATCTCAGTATGCATTTACACAAGACCCCCTCAATATTGCAGTCTTGTAGGGCAGGGATTATATTCTTCTCAATTGATGGTATGCTATATACATTTGCTAAAAATGATCTGAAATTAGCATAGTTTTTAGATCAGAACATATCTTTATATAAACTTTATTTCAGAATGATTTTAGATTTCAAGAAAAAGTACAAAAGTAATACAACATGAACTGGAAAGTCTCACAGTCCCACTATTATCAGCATCCTACATTAGTATGGTACATTTGTCAAAAAGAGGAACAATAGTGATTACTATTAACCAAATTCCATACCTTTTTCAGATTTCTTTGGTTTCATCTGAGGTTCCTTTTCTGTAGCTTTCACAAATATCCTTTTCACTAATCTCCGTTGACTCTTCTTGACTATGATGGTCACTCAACATTCCTTGTTTTTGATGATCATGACAGTTTTAGGGGGAATCAGTTTGGTAGATTGCAGAATATGCCTCAGTTTGGATTTGCCTGATATTTTTCTCATGGCTAGACTGTGCTTATGGATTTGGGGTAGAAAACCAAAGAAATAAGACATCATTCTTATCAATGATATAAAGGGTACATGCCATCAGTGTGACTTATCATCGTTAATGTCAACCTTGCTCATTTGAATGGCACATTTTCACCATAAAAGTCATTCTCCCCCCTTTTCCTTCCTTTTCCATCTGTGCTATTTGGAAGGATGTCTCTCTGAGTAGCACACACTTAGGCGAGGTGAGTTACACTCTCCCTCCTAGAGGGCAGAATAGCTCTATGAATTATTGTAAATTCTGAATGGATGTATCTTTTCTTGCTCACTTATTTATTAGTTCAATTACTTGTGTAAGTCAGAATGGACTCATGGCAACTTACTTTATACTTTGAGTTATAGTTTAATAATTTTCTTGCTAAAACCATTCCCTCTTTGGCTACTAAGAGTTCTTTCTGTTGGAAAATGTCTTTTATTCATAAGAATAAATTATCATTTATGATGCAAGGTGGTTTCATGCCTTAAGGAAATAATACAATCCATGTAATTTAGATGCTTAAGATCCAATTTTAAAGAACAATTCCATTTGACTTTCTGAGTTTTTCTCTTGTTTTCCCCCTTCTTTTCTTATTTTAGCAGTTGTAAAAAATATATACTTCTTACTCATCTTCATACTGTGCCTAACTAATCCCCACATCCAGTTTGGCAAGATAATGAAGGATTTTTATCTCTATTTTACAGATGAAAAACTAAGACAGAACAGCTAAATGGCCTGCCCCAAGGCTTTGCATGTCACGCTAGGGAAATCAAATCTGTAATTCATCATGCCCACGCCTCCTGCAGAGAGCTAGGTCACTGCTGCCTCCCTCTCTTCTCAATTACAGTGGGCTTTGCAATCAACACCATGGTTCCCCTGCCCTTTGCGAAGGCTGGAGCTCTCTAGCAAAGATTAGGGAGTTTTGCAGTCCCTCCAGTAAGTTTTACCTTTCCCTGAGTGGAAAGCAAAGCAGAACAGGAAAATTTCAGCTGCTTCTCAGGACCACCTGGAGTACGCAATTCCCAGCTCCCACAGAAGCTTCACAAGCAAGCACTTTGTTTAGCCTCTTCCCACAAGGACTTGATTCAACATCCAGTTGCCTGTCAAGTTTAGCTTTCCTTTCAAAACAAACAGGACTCCTGTTCTAAAAAGTGACATCCAACACTGATGGGAGAATAGGCTTTTAGCTCCCAGTGCTGTATTACATGGTGATCGAAAAGGTAGACAAAGAAGGAAGAACGCATGTAAGTGGTAAAACAAAGGGGCCTGAGATTCTACACAGGGCTTCGCAGATTATTAGCTTTATGACTCCTGGCCACCCACTTGCTAACTCTGGACCTCAGTCTCCCCCTATGTAAAGTGAAAAGCTTGTGGGCAGCAGAGCTTTGGAATCCTTGCAGATGAAAGTCTTCCCAAGGCAATTTCATCTCCTAAGTACATGGGTGAAAGGGAAGTCTAACAGGCAGGAATCCTTTCTTGCATATATTTACTCTGAGAGTTTACATTTCGATTCCATATCATTTTGTTTTAATATGGGTGGATTGAAACCAGTTAAGTTGGTGTCCATTCCTGCAAACAGGTCATGGTTTGCAGCTTCATGGTTCTTGGGTTTGGATGATACCTGAGCTGCTGGCTAGCACTTGCTGATCAAATCAGTCTTGGAGTAGATGCCCATTTTCAGAGTCTGGTGGCACGTGCCCTGACCTTGCCCACCTGCTCTGATGTTCTCTGAATGTTGCATTGGTTGTATGACCTGCAAGAAGCTCAATTGAGCAAGAAACTCAATTTCCCACGTCTCCATGTTTTCATCTCTACTTGTTATTAAGAACACATTAAATCATCTAAATATCAACAATTTGCCATTTTATGAAAAATAATATGGTGTTACTACTACTGCAAAATACTGGGAGGGAAAAATCCTTCTCTAAGATGAGGCATTTTCTATGAGGACAATGTGAACTATATAAACTCAGTGAACAGTCATGGGGGATCAAATAAGTATTTGGTGCTCCTTCTGTCTTAGCCTGCAGCCACCTCTAGACTATCTGGCCAATGACTGTATTTGAGAGATGTTATAGGTAATGCGGGTGCTGAGAGTGAGACTCTTAGATATTCTTCAAATACATACCTGAACTGGCTGTCAAGTTGCATTAATAATATTTAGTTTTATGATATAATTGTTTCATCTTGCAAAATAAAGAACTGTAGACTAAAATGAAGTGTTTCCTTCAAGTCAAATTTACTTTACCTGAGAACCACTCATACATGTCCTAGATTCTTCTTCTTGTTTCCTTCCCCTGATCTACCCATTCCAGACTCTCTAGCCTTTCAGAAGTATTTTCCAGTAAGAGAAAGGCTCGCCCACCCAAGTCTATCAAACTAGTGTCCTTAAATAAAGTCTCCCATGAGAAAGAGGTATTTTTAACTCTCCTGATGCTTAACAGATTTAAGGGCAAGTGCAATGAAAACAAGAAACTTCTCCATTCTCAGAGTCCTTGCTTTTGAAAACTTATAATTGAAGTTTTTATCTCTAGGAATATATGTCATTTTTTAAGTTAAATATACTTCTCAGTTTATATCCCCACAATGTCTCTCATGGACCTGGGAGCCATCTCTGAAATGATCATCAAGGAGGATGGAGACCCAGCTCTTCAGTAGACATTCATGGATCAGTAGGGACTGCCACTGCCCAGCCTGCAGCCTCTCCATCTGAGAAGGTAGTGCATAACATGAGGAATTCCACTGGGGGATAAATGGACATGTGCCACATGGAGGAGCAGAACTGTAAGCTGGAGAAAGAGCATCTCTGCCCAGTCCCCACCCATGTCTTGGGGGACAAGGGAAATATCCACAAACTTCCATTCCTGTGAAGTATACCTCATAGGGTTGGAGTGGGGCATCAGGCTAAGTCACCACAGAGAACTATTTCAGTCTCATTTTTCAAGTGATTAAACTAGAGCTTTACCCCTTCAACTTGGTAACTGGAATGATGGAAGATTCGCCCGCTAGGCCCAGAGATTTCCAACCTCATCTCTGTGAGTGTAAGTCTTCTTAGAAGTACAGTCTTTCCTGCTCTGTGTTAACCTAAAGAAGCTCTGAGTATGACTGTCCCAGCATATATTCATCAAAAAGGATATATATTAAGCCTGGTCCTGCTGACTTGAGAATGGAGCCACACACAGGTGTCCAAATTCTGGGAAGCACAAAGGCTGGTGCAAGCACAAAGTGGTGCTATTTAACACCACTATGATGGGGACAGATCAAGGGAGAGGTGCCAAATGGACATCATAGTGACACACCAAGGAAACAGCAGTGTCAAAGGTTTCCTGGAATGCTTCCCTTGGCCTCCCAGCTGTGGTGGCCCTGCAGTACACTTTCCAGCCTGGGGCATGGCATCATCACTGCTGCTTCAGAAGCAACTTTCACAGAACAGATCAGGGTGCAATTCATAGGGAATTTTGCTGTCCTGGGATATCAGGTCCTCACCTGGCAACATAGTCTCTTATAGGAATTTTACATCTACAGTCTGGGAAGCAGTTACATTACATAAATATGAAAGGACTTTCAAAATTCCCAGGGCAGCATCTTTGGAGTAGTGAGAGGGTTAAAATAGGTCACAGAGGGGATGGTAAGGCTAGGACAAGTGGCCCTCAGCTGGGAATTCTGTGGACTACCTTTGTGTGGAGGCCAAATGCTTACAGTACAGAGACCCCATCAGCTGGTGTCTAAAGAAAAATTGAAGGTCTTTGTCATCCTAGACAGCCCAGGGTAAGCAGTCCAGGTTAGAGAGAGAGGCTCTCTACTCCTGGGGACCCAAGCTTAATGTCTACTCTGAGTCTTGCACACAGCATTTTCATCCAATGTACACTGATAGAAATTTAAAATCAGCCCTCCCCTGAAGCAAAATAAAACAAAATCCCTGACTGGCAGACTTTTCCAATTTGTCTCTTAACTATGCACCAGGTCACAACAATAAAGATAAGACCTTCATATCATATTTCATTAATGTCATATGGTTCAAATTCATCAAGTTGACTGAGAAAGGTGGTGAAAAAGTTCATCAATGTAGGCAAAACATGCTGAAGGTTTTTAGTGGGTAGTATTTTCCAGTGTATGATCTGTTGATATTTGTATATTATTATGGATGTAATGGTTATATACTCTCAACATCCATAAGTTGAAATCCTGTCCTTCAATGTGATGGCATTAGGAGGTAGGGCTGTGGGCATGTAATCAGGATATGAGGTGGAGCCCCTAAGGATGGGATTAGTACCTAACCCACAAAGCAGTTCCACAGGTGCCTCGAATGTGGGTCCTCCAGCCTCCAGAACTGTAACATACTTCAGTTTAAGTCACCCAGGTGTGGGTGCGGCTTATTACAGCTTGACTGAATGCAAGGGGTATTTGCAATCTATTTCTGTGTAACAAATTGCCACAAACATAATGGCTTAAAACAAATATATTTATTTATTTGTTTGTTTGTTTGTTTATATTTATCATAGTGTCTTTGGGTCAATCATCCAAGCAAAAGGTACCTGGGCATCCACAAAGGTCTCAATCAGGGCATCAGTCAAAACTGGGTCACTGCTGAGACTTGCCTGGGAGGAAACCTCCTTAAATCTGCCTAGGTGCTGGCAGCATGTGGTTTTCTGTGGACTTCTTGAATGAAGTTTCAGGTTCTTGCTAGTGTTGATCAGAAATCTCTCAATTCTTCCCCCACAAAATTTTATCCTGATGGCTGTCCCCAAATGGTAGCAATTATTCTCAAAATCCTTGAGATAGAGTTCTGAGCAAGACAGAAATTATAAACCTTTTAAACATAATCAGTCATGTACATGCTGCCACCTTTGCTATATTCTGGCTAAAAATATGTCACATATCCCTCCACACATAGAAACACAAATACTAGAAGGTGGGGTCATAGGGCCACCTTTGAATCTGTCTCCCATGGAGTAAGATAATTATTCCTTGAATGTCCTTGTCCTGTTCACATGAGACACTTGATATCCTTCATCCCTGAACACCATATGCCTTAGTGCCCTCCCATCAGTGTTACAAACTAAATTGCCCCCAGGCATTTCTAAATGCATGTGATTTAACATACAAGAAAGACTTTGGGCTAAGAATCATCACATGTTCTAGCTATCAAATTGACCACACAATTGTTAAATTTCTATTCATATTGTGTTCTATGGTTACAACCAATAATTAACAATAAAACAGGTCTTCATCCTTTCAGCTTACAAGCAATATAGCATAGTCGGATCATGCAACCATCCTCCAGGCAGTCCAATGTATCCTTGAGATACATTAAGCAAATTTTAATTGGAAGGGAGACCTTTAAATAAAAGTCATCTTAAAAATACATATTGCTTATTTTGTCGTGAAAAAAAGTTCATGTTAATGAAACATAAAAGCACATTCAAAGAAGTTTTAATCTCTGTATATCCACAAACCTAGACTTCTCTGGGAACTTCTACTCAATTCTTTTGAAACTAAAGTATTCACCTCTTCCAGTGATACAATTGATAGAGATAGAGACAGGTTTAAATTTTCCAAAGGATAAACTTAATGCCTTTGCATGCTCTCCTTACAATTTTGGATACAAGAAAAGATAATGGTGTCATTTTCCATTCTCATTACACTCCAAGATTTGTTCTGACAATTAATTTATATGATGCCTTTTAGAGTTGTCCTCAAAGATACAATAAAAGAAAAGGAAGTGCATCAAGAATTTAGGTCATTTATTGTTGTCCTTCATCTTTCATGATGATGCAAATTAGAATAGTAAGAGATCCAAGTTAATCTATTCATGTTACCTTGTGATTCTTCTGGGGCTAGTTTGTTAATTATAAAATCCACCTTCTTTTGTTGAGGTCTATATCTGCATGTAAAAGAAAAAAGTAGATCTCGTGGCTGTTCCTAAAAGAGAATTGACATATGACTATACTTCATGTAAGCTTTATAAAGCTAGATGAAATTGAGAACCATGTTCATTCCAGAAACTCACAGATTCTCAGACCTGATAATTTAACAATAAATAAAAAGTCTTTTCAGAATAAGGTGAAAATAAAAGACTTAGACAATGCTAATCTTCAGAACATGATCTCTTAAGGACATATCTCAAACTTCAACATGAACACAAATCACTCAGAGATCTTTGTAAGATGCATATTTGGGATTCAGTCATTTGGGAAGGATTTTGAGTGTCTATATTTCTAACAGATTCCAGAGGATGCTAATTCCCTTCACCAAGGTCAGGAGGGTGCTGTGAATAAGGCCCTTGCCTCCAGCACAAAAATTACTGCGTCCAGAACCTGCTTAAAGAAAATACACAATAAATATACAAACTTTTTAAAAATTAAATTTATATATTTATTTTCTTATATCACTGTTCCCTTTTGGACAGTGTTTGATTTCTCCCCTTAGGTATGTATAGTCCCTGTTTTTCTCCCACCACACTGACACTCAGGATCCATCACCACAATCCCTTGTGCTCTCCCCTCCTCTTTTGTTCCTCTCACTCCCCTACCCCTGCTGGATGCCTCATATAAATGGTCAGCTTGCAAGTTTTGTATTTTTCTTAACTTTTTTTGGTTTCTCTATATCCCATCATCTCTTAATGCAGTACTTTAAAAACTCAAAGCGAATAGAAAAATATCCATGATTAAAATACATTCAAAAAATTTAGTATTGGTAATGAGATTTTTTTAAATTTTACTAAGGAATAATTACCATATATCACTGCCTATGGGAAAACATAAAGTATAAAGATGTATAGCTTCATTCTCCTTCTGCACCTGAAGCCTGGGTACTTACTGTGGCCACCTGGCCAGCGACACTGACGTGACTGGATAGCTGACTAGAAAAAATTCATAAATCACGACTTTATGAATTTCTGATCTCTTAGGTCAGTACTGTGAGCCCTTCTTCTTCCACGCCTTGTGATTTCTTCAGAGTACCGGGCCTTTGTTTTGGTGCAGTTTCTGCATGTCTTGGGTAAAGAAAAATGCAAACATGTATTTCCTTCAAGTATTCATTTGTATTTTATATTCCTTACTGTATTTCTGAGCTAACAATATGAACAACTCTAGAAAAAACTTCTATTCTCATGTAGAAGAGAAGGGAAAAAAATAAGCAAGCTTTGTAACCATAGGAAGGTTTGATATTTGTCCACCACCATGTGTTCTCTGGTAAGGAGACAATATTTTTTAAGAGGAATATCAGGGTTACTACATATCATTGATCATTCCCTTTGGACTGTAAATTTCTACTACCTTATCAAAGGGGGGTTTTGAAAGATATCAGCACAGAGGAATGAGGTAAGGGTGGAGGGAACGAATCCACCTAACAGAAGCAGAGGATGTTCTCATCTGATGCACATCTGATAGCCTCTTGGCCAAAAATACCATTTATCTCCACCAGTTGCCAGAATGAAGTGCTTACTTTCTTTTAAGGTCGAAACACAACAACCTGCTACTCCCTCCAGGAAAGCATGCATTACTAGAAATGCTGAAAATTAAATGCATTTGGAATTCCTTTTACCACTAGGGAACTGGTGTTTTAGAGAATTAAGCCCCTGAAAAAATGTGAAATTATAGGATTTTGTGAATTATAGGAATTATAAGAATTCTTAGATAGCTATTTGCACATGATTATTGATAATCCAGGAATCTCCTACAATAAAATCTTGGTGTGTCATTATAGAGGATGGATATTTTTAGAATTCGTTAAAAAAAAGTGTTGTTCAAACAGTGAGCCACAATATTACATTCAGAGGATTAGACACAATAGCACCCAAGAAAAGTGAAGGGATAGGAGCTGAGAAGTAAAATTAGGTAAGGAAATGGTAAGAGGGCCAGGTGCAGACATGAGACCATGAGTTCATGGATATACTCCATTTCTCCCAACAGTGAAGTAACTAACGAGCATTGATGAAAGAATGATTTTATGGTATACAATGTACCCCTCCAAAAAAAAAAGAAAGAAACACAATTCAATTAGAGCACATATTCTAGAAATTCCCACTATTTTCCTGACATAAAGTGATTCGTATAGTTTAATATCAGAATATAAGAACATGTGAATTGATTTGCAGTAACACAGATTTACAGCAAAATAAAAATAATCATCTCCCATTTAAATAACTAACAGGAAGGGTTAACTATTAAAAATCACAGCTGAAAACTATTGATTTTATGTCAACAGTATAGGCCACCTATAACTCCAAATTTTAGATACACAAGGTCCGTTTTCCCCTCCAGTGTTCTTTCCTTTATTGCAGTATATATGTCATTTTATTTGCTCTGTCTGATATTTGCTTTGACTATTATTCACTTCATTTCTGCCCTCTCCTTCCTGTTTCTTTTTCCGTTGTTTTATTTGACACTTGCTGAAGGAGTTGCAGTGACAGCTCAAGAGACCAAATCCTCTGTTTATCCAGAATAAAAGTCAAGAGAAAAGCAATGAGACACTGAGCTCACAGACACCAAGTAGGCTTACTGCTGAACCCCAGTCACCGACAAGCTCATCCATTGAACACTCAGCTGTCATCCCTTATGGGATGGTGACCTGCGAGGTCAGACACAAGACTAACTTCAAAGGAGCAATCTAGTGCCCTGGCATTAAATGTGGGTGGCAGATGAATTCTGCAGGGAGATAGGGTACACTTGGGTGTTTTAGCTGTCTCATTTCTTCCTCCAAACTGAAGTGAATTTGGTCTTGTTGGGTAGCAAATTTTCAAACTCTGTGTGTGTGTATGTGTGCGTGTGTGTACAGACATGCATGTTGGTGTGTATATATCTTAGACTTTCTATGTATTCTATTGCCTGGATATCTTGTTAAATTTCAGATTTAATTTGAAAGACCTACCATGGTACCTGACTCTGCACTTCTCGTAAGATCTCAGTCGATGCGAGTGTCACTGGTCTAAGGACCATACTCTGAGTGACTGGATAATGTTCCTCTCTCAATATTTCTAGGGTTAATGTTACAGTAGAGGAAAGGAATTTTCTTGATATCTAACTCACTACATCACTCCAGAGTAAATATCTCTGTATCAGTGTTTATCTAGTCTATTCTCTATTATTTATATTATTTTTAGTGATATAATGCAGGTTTACAATATTTCTGTGTTGAACCATCTGTTTGTGATGACATTGTGGTGCAAGCATGCTAGCAGGTAGGCTATGCAGTAATGGCAGGGCAGCTGAGAGGCAGGTCCCCTTCCCCCCCCCCATTGCCCCAAGAATCTTCACTCTCTGTCTCTGGACTCTCAGGTATTTTCTCATTCACTTCACATTCTCTCCTTTCTGTGGGTCTTCTCACCCTCCCCCTTTTATCCTGGACTCCCAGGCCCAAGTAAGCCCATTCACACATGGAGATAACCACTGGGCTAGGCATATACAATCATTGAGTGATCACAGGTGCTGGTCATAGAGATCACAGAGGTTATTGACAGAAAAAGCCTAAGCAACTCATTTACCCTACACAATGTTTTGCAGCAGCAATGTTGATTTACAATATTTAAGAATATATGTTTACACTTTTTTAGATATATATTATAAACCCCCACCCCCTACTAAGGCACACAGTCCCCTGAACTTCCTTCTACCTTTTCTTCTCACTCCCCCACCCTCCCTTTTTTGGGAAACTCCACTCTATAATCACATTTCCAGGATTTGTTTTGGTTTACTTCTGTCTGATTCTTTGTTCTGTTTCTTTATATTATACACGAGTCAACTTTTCTAGTATTTGACTTTCTCCTTCTGAACTTAATTCAGTAAGATTCATCCCCTGCAGGTTGTGTAAAGGAGAGGATTAGGAACATGAGGCTCAGACAGTCATATGGGCTACTGAGACTCTGCCCTAGCCCTAGAAATGAGTTCTCTGCCCGTTGATAAAAGTCCTCCAGACCATGTGGGAGCTGGTCCAAGGAGTCTCCAAATGTAGCTGTCCTTTAATACCCCATCTTCAGCAGGAAATGAGATCTGTAAACAACTATGTCTTCTTTGTCTGCTTTTATGCTAGAAATTGATCTGAATACATTATCATTTTAAGCTACAATGAAAAATTGCATAAGTTTCTTTAAAAACCTTGAAATGGCTCTTGTCCGATAACTGAATGTTAATGTTTACCATTGGGAGAATTCCTAGTCAACTGGCTTCTCCTCAAGGTAAAATCCTAGAGAACTTGCTTGGAGGAAAATGTGACAACATCCATATTTGTTCTTCATGATAGTGGGCCATAACAGAAATTTTGACCCATAACAGAACTATGCACTGAATCTCCGACAAGCTTCTTTTCTGAGTGGAATAAAAATTCATCAAGAGAATACACACATTAAGGAAAAGAAATTTTCATGTGGATAATATTTTTTAAGACTGAAAGTTGGGAGTTTCTAAAGGAAAAAAGATCAAAGGATAATATGACTGGCAAACAGCTTTTCAAAAATAATTCAAGATTCCCTCCTCTCTGTATTTCTATAAAATTCAAAAATACACATATTTCTGTAGTAAGAAAACAAAATCAGAAAAAAACACAAAAGTTTATTTCATGCATTTTAAATTATTTTGTTCTTTTTATGGTTTTTCATTTGATTTCTTCTGTATAGTTTGTCATCATCATTCTTATCTGATCAACCAAATACCAATGACTAGTTCAAGTTCTCACATCACTGCATATTACACCCTTGTACTCTTTTTCTGGTTCCATTTCCTATTTTTAAGTATCATTCAGTGTGACAATATTATACATTTATGTCCAGAGAACTGACTAAAGCTACTCTACTCTAAAAAACAGACTTCAGGATATTTTGCCTAAGGGCTTCTTCTTGAAACAGCAGGTCAGCTTTCTGCATTTTAGTTTCCTTCTAATGTTTTATTTAAAGAAATCTTTATAAAATTAAGAGAGACACACTTGATTTGTATTCTCCTACCCTGGGTGAAACCCTTATCTCAGAGGATTCATCACAAATCAAAAAGTCATGTTCACAATCCTTACCTCGAATGAATCCTTCTAAATCCTATTCTTCCATAAGGGTTCAACTTGAAAAGTCATCCAAAGGCACTGTAGTGCAAGGTACTCTTTCTCTGCTTTAAATTGTATTTCCTCCCTTTTATTTATATCACACTATAGAAAGCCATCCAGTCAATCAATCAAAATACATAGTAGATACTGGAAATAGAATAGAAAACCCAGTGTCTGCTCATTACACTTCTACCTCCACTCCATGAAGTAGAATAAAATACATTCCCTAAGAGAAAACTGTCTTACTGGAAAATGTTAGTACAAGGTATTTAACATAAGTCATTAATCTCCGTCAGAGCAGTACCTAATTTAATGTTTATTGAACCACCAAGGCATGGGGGCTTCAGGGGACATCCTGAATTGTGTTGAATATCTCTGGATAAAAGGATTTGTGGTATCATTTGAAATATTGGAATATTTCAAACCTAAGAATTTGGGAATTTGCCAAATATTCTTGAGGAAAAAACATGAATAAAAAGAAAGCTACAAGATAATATGTAATTAAGGAAAAGTTTCTGATACACCAAGACAGCAACTGCAATGGCATTTCAAAGTTTTGACTGCCCTCACCGACTCCACTGACCTGAGAAGAAACCAATATGGATTTTTCAGGTTTGCCCAAAGAAATTGAAAAATGGAAGCAGCTAGCAGAAGAGTTGACTAAGAGGTAAAGGAGAAAGGGGATTTGATGTTACTTAAAGAATATGCTTCATCCTTCCTTGTGCCTAATCCTTCTGGGGCTGGAGGCAGTCAGCACACGAGGCATGACCACAATGACCAGAGGCTTCTAGGAGCAAAGACTGACCCACTAGTGACAGTTCACAGGGACATGGACACTGAGGCCTACAACCTCAAGAAACTAAATTAGCCACTGCCCTGAAGGAGTGTGGAAGCATCTTTTCCTTCAGAGTCTCCAGAAAGGACTGCCATCTTGACATACTTTGACTGTGACCTTTGAGGCTCTAATAGAAGATCCTGTTGGGCCAGGCTCTCTCCAACTTCTGACCTTAGAACTTATGGTAAAGCACTGTGTTGTTTTCATGTCACTCCATTTAGGAGAGTTCATTGTAACAGTGATTGATAACTCAGACATTTATACAGTACTTGCTCCTTCCTTCAACCTGCACCAATGGGGTGGTTCCTGTGAGGCTGTAGGTAGCATGTCTATAACAATGACAAAAAGGCACAAATCACAGGAATCCTCATTGACCACCCCTGTGTTATCATATGTCAACTGGCTACCAGCCTCCCTTGTCTGTTGTGGGGCACCCCTCTCCTGATGGAATGGTGTCAAGGAGGTCTAGTAGAATCAGGTTTCACCCCCACCTTGCAGTAAACATGGTGAAGTCAGGGTACCCTCTTGGGGAGCACACATCCCAACCCGAGTCAGCAACAGGAGGAGCTTCCTTGCACCTGGGAGGTCAGATGAGGAACCTAAGCCAAGAGAAAGGAGAGTTGTACAGAGGGACAAAATTATTTCCAATATGGCAGATGAATCAAATAAAATCATGGCTGTGGTATCCCAGATATCACTCATATGTGGGACATAAACAGCCAAAGCAAACAAACTAGCAAAACACAGCAAAACCCTTAGACTCAGTGAAACACTTGGTGGTTATCAGAGGGGAAGGGGGGAGGTAGAAGGGGACAACAGCTAATAAGGGGCACTAGAACAGTGATGGGGATGGATGAGGCATAGAAACATTAGGAGGTATGAATCTGTATTCCCTAAATTAAGTCATTTTGCAAATGAATGGTAAACCAATGCAATTTTATTTAGAATAAAATGCGTGCAGTAACTACAGGTTACTAGAACCCATGGATGACTTCAGACAGGCAATTTGTGGTGCACGGCATGGGTGATGGTATCGGCCTCATGCCTGAGTATAAAAGTAGCTACAGTTACATCTTCTTGTTATGTTCTGTTTTGATTTTTGATTTTTGTTTTTAGGCAACTAAGCTAATTAGGAAAATCTAGGTGGCATATCTAGCATAGCCGGTTAGGAGACATTTGTTATATAAGAAAGGAGCAATTTAGATGTTTCCTCCAAGAGGAGGATTCTTCAGAGAAAAGGGGCGGGGAACTTGGGAACAGAATGATTGATGGCAAAGTCCTCCAAGAGACCATGGGGCTCCAATTATGGGAGGATTGGCCTTGCATAGGAAAAGCTTCCATCTTTTTCAAGAAATCAGAGTAAGAGGAGGGTTAAACAGTGAGAGATGTGATTTTCATGGCAGGAGGTCCAACCAGCTGAGTACCTGAGATGGTTCAGAGATTTTCTCAGTAGATTAGAGGTACATTTATGTACAAATAGCAAGGAAGAGGAGATGCATGTGTTTTATGATTGGCTGGGACAGTTACAAGAAACCAATATAATTAAAGAGCAATTCTTTGATGGGTAATTATAATAAATTGAAACAACGTCTTTGGCTTTTTTTTAGAGCATTTGCATTATTCTTAAAACATTATTTCTTCCTTTGTCATAAAAAAGGAACATTAACAAAATTGCAGTGCTTTGCTAGTGGTTTTAAAAAATGAATTATAGCTCTGCCATCTCTCAGGTATTTTCAGCCAATTTGTTCAATTTATTTGAGAAGAGAAAAATCAAAAACAGACCATATTTTCCACTACACAATCCAGAAAGCAAAATCACTGACTAATAAACATTTCTCTCCTTCAATCAGTGCTTGTATCCATCTTTTCTTATTGGTAATGAATGTCACAGTCCCCTTTTCTGGCCCTCTCTTCCTTTCCTTCCCTGCTTGCTACATACCACATATAAATGTGCCTTTCTGCTCTAGAGCCCAGGAGTTTGCCCCATTTCCAGACACAGGCTGTCCTGCAAATATCTGAAAGATATACTCCACAGACAGCACCTCAGAGACAAGGAAACAGGAAGTCACCTTTCTTACTAGATAGTAACAGGAAGAGAGTGTAAAGCTAATAAAAATGTGACTGATAACACATCAGAGAGCACATTTTTGGTTTAAAAGCCCTTTTCAAAGTCCCACCCTGACTCCCCAAATGATACTAATGTCATCAAACAGCACAGGAATATCTTTAGCTACTGCAGTGTAACCTGAGTGAGCTTGAAATCAATTCTACACAGTTCCATACTATCTCAACCAGTATGAGAAAGCAGCTGAGTTAAGCTTTTAGGTGTACACAGTGCATGCTCTATAAAACCACACTTCTTTCTTCCTGATTTTATGGTTGAACCCAACCTCAAGTGAAGTCACATAGAAAACACTTAATGACAAGATAACCACAGGACAACCTTGCATGTTACTTCACACAGTAAGAGGGCACTCTGTAGCATTACTCTTTCCACTTCACAAACCATGAAAGGAGTCCTTGGATGGTCTTGGAAAAAGGCTACAAGGTCCTTGCCTTAGGTTCACTATGAAATGGTTCACAAGCTCCATCAGGTAATTTAAATTATTTTTAACTTAGCCTTTTCTTGAAGGGAAAATTAAAGTAAGCCTATGGTTTGCTGAGGTCCAGGCAGATTCAAGATTTTTGTTATTATGAGAGACCTCCCACCTGACATATGACACATATGACATATGCACAGACAGATTGCAGATACTTCCCAAGTATTTGCAGTTATAGTTCTCTAGGGGTTGAATTATGACCCCAAAGATATGTGCTCATGTCCTAAGAATGTGACTATCATCTTTGCTGGATTGAAGACATAATCAGGTGAACATGAAATCACAGTGGAAAGGGAGATGGGACTGTCTTAAATCCAATGTTGTGTTCCTTTTAAGAAGAAGCAAAAATACAGTGATAGGGAAAATACCATGTGATGAAAGCAGAGATTGGAGCAGTGATGCAGCCACAGTTAAGAAGTGCCAAGTATCTCTGGAAAGCCCTGGACACTAAAGGAAGCAAGAAGCTTCCCTAAAACCTCAGAAAGCCTGGCCCTGAAGACATCTGATTCCCAGCTTCTAGAACTGTGAGAAAATAGGCTTCTGTTGTTTTACATCACTCAGGTTATGGTATTTTGTTATAGCAGCTCCAGAAATTAATATAAACTCCATCCTAAGAAATCTCAGGCAAAGTATGAATTCAATCTCTCACATTCACACACTCCATCAGAAAATCCCCATGGTTTTATCTAGCAATTATATGTAGAGACTGACAATTTCACTGTCTCCCATTCTGGTCCAAATGACCATCAATCACCTCTTGTTTTCATATCCCATTTCACTGCCTTAGTCAGTGCAGAACTTACTGCTAATAAAAGACATGTTTCCCTTAGCCCCATCTTTACTTTCTTCCTTTCCTGCAGATATGTTTTCCTGTTCTTGTGAAGTCTCTCTATCTTCTCAGCCAAACAAAGTAATTTACCATCACAACATAAACAATTAAATACCTAGGAATAAACCTAACAAAACACGTGAAAGATCTCTACAAAGAAAACTTTAAAACACTCCTAAAAGAGATAGAGGAAAACATAAGGAAATGGAAAGACATCCCTTGATCATGGATTGGAAGAATTAACATCATCAAAATGACCATCCCTCCAAAAGCAATCTACAGATTCAATGTAATCCTTATAAAAATTCCAAGAACATACTTTAAAGAGATATAAAAACAATTAGAAGTTCATATGGAATAACAAAAGACCTCAAATATCAAAAAGCCTCCTAGCCAAAAAAAGAGAGAATGGAGGCCTAACTATTCCAGACTTCAAGTTATACTACAAAGCCATAATTATTAAAACAGTATGGTACTGGTACAACAATAAACAAGCAGACAAATGAAACAGAATTGAGTGCCTGGAAATAAAACCACACATGTATAGTCAACTAATCTTTGACAAAGGAGGGAAAAACTTACACTGGAATAAAGATAGTCTCTTGAGTAAATGGTGCTGGGAAAATTGAACTAAAACCTGCAAAAAAAGGACCAACACAACATCCTCACACCATGCACAAAAACCAAATCAAAATGAATAAAAGACTTAAATATCAGACCTGAAACCATAACGTACATAGAAGAAAACCTGGGCAAAACCACCCATCAATTACAATTCAGAAATCCCTTTCTAGAAACATCTACAGATGGCAAAAAATATGAAGGAAAACAAACAGATGGGACTACATCAAACTAAAAAGCTTTTGTACAGCAAAAGAGACAACAGAAAAAACTAAACGAAGTCCATTGGAATGGGAAAAATATTTTGCCCTCCACAAGAGTGATAAAAGTTTAATAACGAAGACCCACAAGGAACGTACACAACTACACACACACACACACACACACAAAAACCCAATCAGAAAATGGGGAGAAGAACTAAAAAGACACTTCTCCAAAGAGGAAATACAAATGGCCAACAGGCACATGAAAAGTTGCTCAACATCACCAGTAATCAGGGAAATGCAAATCAAAACCACAATGAGATACCACATTACACCAGTGAGAATGGCCCACATCAAAAAAACAGGCAACAAGTCCTGGCATGGATGTGGAGAGAAAGAAACACTCTTACACTGCTGGTGGGAATGTAAACTGGTCCAGCCACTATGGAAAGCAGTGTGGAGGACTCTCAAACTAATGAAAATGGAACTACCATTTGACCCAACAATTGATCCTCTGGGAATCTACCTAAAGGAGACCTCAGTATGGGTACAAAGGGACACCTGTGCCTGGATGTTTATTTCAGCACTATTTATAATTTCAAGGACATGGAAACAACCCAAATGTCCCAAAACAGATGACTGAATGAAAAAGATGTGGTATATATACATAATGGAATATTACTCACCAATTAAAAATTAGATGAATTTATGATAACATGGACGCACCTAGAAGAAATCATATTAGCAGAAACAATAGACAGACATAAAATGGTTTCACTATGATATGGGACTTGGGAAAGATAAAAAGTTATGAAGAAAAGTCAAAAAAGCTAACAACCAAACTGAAGGACACATCGGGGTGGGGAGCGGGACAGAGGAGGAATGGTCAGGGAGGGGAGGTGAACCCCGGGGATAACAAAGATGTGAAATTTATATGTAAATAAATTATTTGCTTATTATTTATTTATATATAAAAAGGAAAAATTGGATGATTTTATGATAACATGGATGGACTTAGAAGAATTCATATTAGCAGAAACAAGTCAAAAAGAAAAAACAGAAACAAAATGGTTTCACTACTATTTGGGACATGGGAAAGATAACAAAAATCCATGAAGAAAAGGCAAAACAAACCAACAACCAAATTGAAGTACACAACCTGGGTGGGGGGATGGGATAGGGTGGGAACAGTCAGGGAGGGAGGGTAACCCCAGAGATCACAGAGATGTGAAATTTATTATATATAAATAAATTATTTTTAAAAATAAAATAAAATTTAAAACTTGCCCCCCAAAAGTAAATAAATAAATTATTTGCTTATTATTAAAAAAAAATAAAGTCAGGAATGAAAAAAGTGAAACATTTACAAACAACCCTTGAGATAACTCAAAAAAAAATTGAGGTATATGCCTCTCAACAAACCAGAGATTTTAGTTAATATCTTCCAGGATAACTCCAAGACCTACATGAGTTTTACCTGCAGTGCCCCAGCCAGTGTCAAGGTTCCCAAGAGGTTACACTGATGCTTCTTCTACAAAAGGTCTATATATCAAATTTTGCTGAAATGCAGCCATGTACATCCATTTATGTGCTTTCTGTGATGCTTTCATGCTACAACAGCAGGCTTGAATGGTTGTAACAGAGACTGCACAATCTGAAAAGCTAGCTATTATCTTTTCCTTTATCCAAAATGGTTGTCCCTATTCTAGAGTACCTGGAAACTCGGAATTTTCTGTCTAAAAGACTCAGCAATCTGCTCCTGTAATTATGAGTCCTGCAACCACAGGTTCATTCTCCCAGACTGCACCACAGGTGTATAGATGCTGTACTTCAGCAGGTGTGATCGAAATCTGGTAATTTCCTAGGTTGTGGAATATTCTTTTTTTTTTTTTCACACTAGTTCTCGCTATTTTTTGCCCATGGAACTGTAGGCTCACCCTGCCCGGGATGCCACAGACTCAAGCATTCCTCAGCCTCAGCTTCCCAGGTAGCTGGGATTATGGGTGTGTGCCACAACGCCCACCTATTTTGGGGCACTAGATCTTGCTATGTTGCCCTGAGTAGGTCTCAAACCACAAACCCTAGCCCCTTCATAGGCCGAAGCTTACAAGCATACTCCACCATGCCCAGCTGTGGACTATTCTTGATTTTGGCCCTTGATGCTTTAAGTTGCAAGTACTTGCCATCTAGTCCTTTATAGAATAAGTGCACCAACTTTATCTTCACTCTGGCTTCCACACTTCTCCTCAGTCTTGTCTGACACCCTTTCCACTGGCTCACCCAACTCTGGCTATACCCAACTTCCTTCACTTGATCAAAATTCTTTCCTAAATCAGGGTCATGGTAAATGCCCTATCTCTGCACTGCTAACATCTTCTCAGCCTTAGAGGCTCAGTATAAATGTCATTTCCTCAAAGAAATTTCCTGTAACCAACCCTGTCCCTGCCAGCTACAGCTGGTTCACTTCTTTTAATTGCTTTTAAAATCCTTCACTGTCTTCCTGTGCAAGCAAGAAAAATTCACATAGGTATTTTTTAAAATAATATTTAATTTCTGGCCCCACCCCCTGAGTCATCCACTCCTTGGAAGTATGATTGATCTCTATATTGTTCATGGACATGTTCTCATTGGTACATAGTTAGCAATTCTATTTATATGCACAAGTAGTTATCATCATCATTAAAGTTTGTTGAGTGGATGTTGGGGAAACTATGGCTAAGATCTTGAAAGTGATCATTGTCAGAGCAAATACCAGAAACAAATCACCTTGCCAGCATGACCGTGAGAAAGTCGAAATACTTGTCTTATACATGTAGAGTAATCAGAGAGATTTATGCCTACCTTTACCTGATGACTAATCAGGAAACAGAGTGAAATAATACATTTCAAATTAAGTATCATTGGAATTTATTTAATCTCACTGCTGACATTCACAAGGACTAGGAGATGATCTAGCAAGTTTAGAGGAGTTGCGTAAAGACCATTGATTTCAACAAAACAAGAAATTAATTTGAAGGTTAGTTAAACTCATCTTTTTTCCTAGGCATTATGCATATCAATTTAATTCAGAATAGGTACTTTATAGCAGAAAGGAGAACTAATTATAACATTCTTATTCATAAAATTCAAGATATAATTTTTTAATTTAAATAATGGAGTAAAATATTTATTTGTAATACAGATCTGCTAATGAGAAGAATGGAATTTTTAAAAGATATAACATTTTCCTTGGGACTTCAAAATAATACTTCATATGATCAAGTTAATTAGCATTTACATTTATATATTTTATCTCTGAAAATATCTCTTCACACATGTGTAGATACTCTTAAATACTGATAAAAATCTACAAGTATATGATTTGATTTGTGGGCAGATTTCAAGTTGTGGGAAATTTATGATATATTATTTCAAGTATCAATTAGATCAGGCATTTATAAAAACCATCTGTTTCTTTCCTTGCTATTTGCCTTTTAGTATGGTATGATGTAGATTAATTATTTCTGATAGAATATCAGGTGGAAGTTCCTTAAATGCATAGTCAAATAGCTATTGAAATATGCCATTTCTTTTGCATCTGCAATAAGATTTGAATGACACTGCTAGAATTGTAGATTCTCCTGAAAGGTCAATGTTGCATTATATTAAATGACAATGGGCAGTCTTTGATCTCAAGTCCAATGAAAGAAAAATTCCTGGCACTGTAGGTCACAATCTAATGATGGTTTGTAATAATATATGATATGCAGTTTGTACACTTTTCAAAGTTTTGCCTGATTCCCTTAATAGAAATCAAAGTTGAGGATTTATGTACATATATAATACATACCATATCCATTGGATTGCAGAAACTCATATATATATATTTATATATATATTATTTTTGTCTTATTTAAGTTTGTTATCTAGCAATCTTGCAGATAAAATGATCAGGGAACACAGGAAACACAATCAGTTGTGGGAAATTTTGAAATGAAAATGTGTGACCTCTTATATTCACTTCTTTCTTAGTTGTTCCCACAGCATTTCTCACCACAGGCAAGTTTGTAGCCCAGATGTTCTTTTACTCAAAATCCTGTTCAAGAATTTCAGAGGAACTTTTCACCAAATTATCCCAAACACTTAGATGGTAATAAAGACAGCAAGGAAGTGTTCATTAGTATAGTTTCATGATGTAATTCTATCGACTATAATGAAAAAGAATTTCATGCATTTTTCCAGCATTTGCTGATAAAACATCAACCACACTAACAGGACTAGGTGGAGAGGATTATTGTGAATCTGCTTCTCAAAATTCTGATCCCTTCAAGATGAGCAAAGGAATCAAAAGAATAATGTAGTAGATGGACTGAGAACTGAATACTGAAGTCAGAAAGGGGTCTTTGATAACTGTATGTCTGCTTTAGTTTTCTAGTGGTGTAGAACAAATTAACAAACATAGAGGCATGAAACAAAACCCATTTATTAGATCACAGAAAATCCAGCATGCTGTGGTTTCTAATTAATTTTGATTTCCCATAGGGAGATTGTTGTGGGGCAGGAGAGTTGGAATTTGCATCAAGAGCTTTCTTGTTGACAGATTTCAAGTATCATTGGTTGATGAACTGAGGTCCCCATTTCCTTGCTGGTTGTTAGCTATGACCTGAGTCATAGCTGAGACTATGACTCAGGTCATAGTCAACCACAATTCTCCATATATGAGATGCAGTTCAGCCCTCCCAAATAATATTCATGTAACAACTGAGCCAAGGACAAAAAACATCTATCAAATTTATAATTCTGAGCATTAAAAAGGATGTATTCACATTGGGAAGAAGATTTTGAGAAACCACCTAAGAATTTACCTATCGTGATACCCAAAGGGACTCCAGTAGAGAAACAGAAATTCAGTGCACACATCTGCATACATATATTAGGATACAATTCATTTTCCCTTTTGATTTTTCACATTTCATTCCTGAATCTCAAAAAGTAATCTCCATACCAGAAATGGTTTTGCAGAACAAGATTTGTAGCTGAGTACTATGATGATTCCATAAATAAAAATAAGATCTATCAGATGGCAGAAGAGCCCCATGGACATGAGATTTCAAAGGATAATTTCATTTCTAAGGCTACCATTACTCTTTCATCAACCAAAAATTTTCTTCCCACCTAAATAATTTCCTCACAAGGATTATAGAAGTTGAACATTCAGTTACAAGTAGGCAGAGTGAAGATTTGGGAGAGAAAGGATATTCAGAATATTCAAATATTCAGATACTGTAATCTAATTTTTTTTCAGGAGAGTAAATTTTTGGAGTCATAAAAAGTGCTCTAAATTAGAGAATGCTTATGTATTCTGTAAGGAGAATCCATTACTTCCCACAAATACAAACTTTCAACATAGTGAACATTAAAGGAAAGTGCTTTTAAAATTATATATAATTTAGACAGGTAAATGTATATACATACACACACACACACACACACATATATATATATATATATATATATATATATATATATATATATATATATATATATTCTTTTTACTCTAAATTCAAGGATCAACCAATATACTAAGGATTTTCTTATCCATGCTGCCATATTTTTCTAAGAAATATATATGTATATTAGATAGAAAAAAATCATAGCTATTTTGACAGTTTAGACTAGTTCCTATTTGATATCCAATGACAAATACATTTTAATATTTTATCATATTAGGGCTTCGAATGTACCTAACACAATTTAGGTGTTTAAAGAGAGTTTTGAAATTGAGGTTAACTGAAGCTTGTTTCTTTGTTTTTTAATAGTAATCTAGTACAAGACTACAAGAAAGATATCCAAACATTATAATATAAAGTATAACATATAAACTTAGTTATCAATAAAATAAATCAAAATACTTCTATGCAGATGTTTACCTATGTTTTGCTACAACCATTCAGATCCCTAGGGGTGGGGAGGGGGTTTGAAGAATGAGCATGCATAAACATCAAATCCAGAAAGAATATATTTATAGGCAGAGGAAAAGATTGATTAAGAGTACAGACACAGGATATAAATCAATTCAAGATATGAGGTTTGGCTGCAAGGTCATTTAGCTTTCAGTGTGAACTTTAAAAACAAGAGTTTGTCTCAGTTGCCATGGAAAGTCAGCTTTTCTGTGCTGACATTTGTTTACAATCTATTTGTTTTTCTGATTAACATTCTCTCTGCTAATATAAGGAAAGTCTAGAAAATTAACTTTGGGAGCATAAGACAGAAGTATTATTAAAAGTCTCTAAATTGACTAGGATGAATTGCTGTTTTTTTCTTCATTGAAAATAAAACCTATCCCAATCAACCAACTACTGCCAGCTCCTCACTTTCAGTTATATTTATCTCCTTTTGCACAAAAATCATCCTAAAATGTGGTGGTGTAAAATCTAACTGCTTTGCAAACTCAGGGATTTTGTGGGTCAAAATTGAAACACATAGTAGCAATGACCTGTTCTTCTCCATCATGTCTGGGCACTTGGATGGAAAGATTCCACTAAGTAAGGGAGGCCGTGAGCTGGAAGTGTCTAAGTCCACACACCAGGGAGTTGGGCAGGGGTAATGTCCCAAAGAATGGAGTCATCTAAAATTACCCACACTAAGTCTTTCCATTCACTTAGGGGTTTTTCACAGTAAGGGGCTTCTGAGTAGTTGGTTACTTTCCTGGTGGCACAGGGTTCAAAGAGAGACCTCCCAACACACAAAACAAAGGCTCTCCAGCTTTTATGACCACACCTCAGAAGTAATCTGGAGTTGAACCCACATGATCTATTTGATCGTTTTAACTGAACACATTAGCTGAAAACAATGAACAATCATTCTAATTTATAAACAACTAACATTAAAACAACCCAATGTTTGTTAAAAAATGAGAGTGCTTAGCACATAGTAGGGGGATTAGAAACAAATATTGTCACTCCTATATCCCACTCTGTGCTTTCTCAGTCCAGGGTGTCTTACTTTTCTATTTCCTTTATTTCTATCTGTCTCTTTATCTTTCTTAAATAAATTTGCCTCTTTCAAGTTAAAAAAAAAGTATCACCTAAAAGAAAAATAATAAAAACTCATTAAATATTTGAGAAAATGAGATCTCTATGTCAATGTAGCATTAGCTGCCTTTGAACTTCCTTTCAGAATGATCTTAAATCAAATGATGTCTTGTTGTCTATGGCCCCAGTCTGCCTCTTCTGCATTTCCAGAACATGTGCATGGCTATGAAGTTAATAGAAAGTGAACTGGGTTTTTGCTAAGATAGAGTTTCTCATCTTCTCCCATTTATATATGACAAGGTCATATCATTTGCTTCTCTGGGTCTCAGTGGTCTTATCTCTACTATGAAGTAGGAAAACCTATGAATTCCCTTCTAAAACTGAAAGTTTTCATTCAAATATTTTTTTCTTTTATTGAATGATATAACTTAACAGATGAAAACCTGGTAAATTGAAACCATATTTTCAAATGAGTTCGGCGATAGAAGTGGTGGTGAGTAAAGATGAATTCAAGATACTCTTTCCTCCCAGCTGTGTAATAAAATATTTCACCAATATTATGAGTGTAATGGTTGATTTTGGTTCCTTTCTTTAGGATAAAAAGTAAAAGGATATTAGTGGACTACATTGGGAACCCACCCACAATATCTAAGAAATATCTAAGCTGCATCTTTGAGTGAATGTGCTTCAAGAAAAAAAAAAAAACTGGCTAAATGAAAAACAGAAGCCCTAATTGTGCATACTTTCTCTGCAAATAGTGCTTGGCTTGCTATTTCTCTTTTGTGAATGCTTGTACGTGAATATTAGTATTAGATTATTAAATGAAGGCAATCTTACCATAATGTAGAATCAGTCTACCAACTGATCTCTAACAGGAATTTTTCCTAAGATTATAAATGAAATCATAGTGATATGAAAACCACAGATGCACACTTAGTAGGTGGCCATGTCTATTAGTGTAAGGTAGAAATAATTTCTGTCCATCAAAACTAATGTCCCTCATGCACTGAGGAGGCCATTGAAATGTTCTACACGGGGGGGGTGGAGGGGTGGGGGGGGTGCTTCTAGGTAGCTATGGGATTTGCCCTCATCTATAGAAGGCAAAACCAAGAGCTAGTCTTGGCAGGAGTGATTAAGAAGCATTGTCTTCTCTATCACCCTTTCCCCTCTAAACTAGATGAGGATAAACATAGACTGTAGGAGATTACTAGGCCAAGGATGAAATTGTTCTAAGTCTTTTCATCACTGCCAGGAGACAAACCAAACAGGAACATCTACACTGATTTGTTGCATAACAATAAATCAATTTCAAATATGTTTAGTGCCTGAAATCTTACAGCTTATATGTTACAGCAGCTGGTATTACCCTTAGTATCAGAATTTTTTTTTAATGAACACCATTGTTTCATCTTATCATTTTCCTTATTAAAGATGTAAATACAATAAGTTTTGTTGTCAAGTATTATGAACACAAATGAGATAACATGGATAAATAAGTTCATAACCTAGTGCCTGGCATGCTGTACGTGCTTAGTAAAGATAGTTATATCATCTGTGTGTTTAACTTTTCGCACCACCACTTCCCACTTGCTCCTATTTTTAATGGTATTTTTTGAAAAGTGATTACAATTATTTTTGCCAAGTAATAATAGTGTTTAAATACTGTTATTTCTAGAAAAATGTTAATATAATAGACCATCATCACTCATTACACATAAAACCTACCTTTTCAGGGATTGGTGTTTGCCATTGTCATAAGTTTGAGATAAAACGGAAAGACTGCAAGAGGAAATAGTAAGATGTTCTACTCTAATGACTTTCTAACTATAGGTTTCATCTCATTCTTGTCACTTTAAGATATTTCTTTCCCAGGACTTCATAGTAAAACACACACACGCGCACACGCACGCACGCACGCACGCACACACACACACCACACAGAGTGAAATATTACATGCCATCAGGATATCCTACAGTTGCTTCCTTCTCCTTGGCCTTGATTGCTATAAGTGCACTCCTCTGTCTCAGCTGTCTCAATCATGGTACCAAATTCTGTGAGAAAATTGTTAACATATAAATTCTCAAGATAATAGGGGGAGATTATATACCCAAAGGAGTACTTCTGAATTTGAAACATAATCTAATCATGAATTTCTCTTGCTACATCACTATTAGGGATTGTAAAATTAAGTTATCAATGATATTTAATAAGTTCTTGTTAAGCTCAGATAGTATAACAACCCTGAGATTAGCAGTTAAGTCAGGTATTGCCTAGCCAGTCCTTCCTGCATTGAAACTAGGTGTGGGAATCAATTGACCCCTGCAAAGCTGAGTCCTCCCCATGGATGGTTGTTGTTAGCAGCTGTCAGAGGCTTAAACCCCAAAATACTCAGTCAGTCCTGAAAAAAGCATAGTAGAGAAATCACACCTAGTGATAAGACTTACAAGGCATTTTAATTTTTATAATTGTGTACCATTTTCAACATGGCAATTGAATTTATCTGATAATTTCAAACATTGAGAAATATATTTTATATATTTTAAGTCACAGTTAGATGCTCTCCAAAAGTCACTTTAGCAGAGAGTTGGCAATTATTGGAAGAGCAAGAAATTGTCTTTCCAAGTCACTCTGTCCCACCAGCAACACTAGTCTTACAGAACTCATGCTGTGTGCTTGAGGGTTTGCCTTTTTTTTTAATCTCTGCAATAAAAATGTTATATCTTCAGGTCTGGAACCAAGCTGGGTGAGGCCAATTTCTCAGATCTTTCTCCCCATGAAATACTACCAGATACCATCCCCTATGGATTCACCTAAAAATTACATGTTTATATTCTCTCTCCAAATCTTCAAAATAATTGTATATGAAAGAAAACTTTTGAGCACAATTCTGCTTGTTTTCACATTCTGCACTGATAAGCAAAAGGAAAGGAGGATCCTTATATAAATACCCAGAGAAGGAGAAAATCCATTCTGCAGAAATCTAAAGGTACAGTAGGTGATACTGTTAAAGCAACAGCAAGAATTCCTGGGAATAGAAATTAACAAGCTTTCTGGGTCATGTAGGACTCTATTAAGATCTAGGGATGATTTGGTTGAAAACCACTTGAAATTCTTCAAAATAAAACAGTGATAAGATCAAATAGTAAGTGATTACACTAGGCAAGACTAATAAATGATCATGGGAAATAACTTAAAATCAAAGAATAAAAAGAAAAAATGAGAACTTAAATGTGTTAGTTCTTTGTGCTAAGTGATAAAGTATCACAAACTGGAGGGAGTGAAAACAGGTATTTGTTGTCTCATAATTCTGGAGGTCACAGGTGTGAAATCACTGAGTTGGCCCAGTTCTTCCACTTGAAAACTTGGAGAGAAATATGTTTCAAATTTCTCCCCTAACTTCTAAAAACCCTGAGAATTCTGTGGTTTGTAAAGGACTTTCTCCCTGTTTCTTCACATGGTGTCCTGCTACATATCTGTCTGTGTTCAAATTCCTCCTTTCTGTGAGAACACAGTAATATTGGATTACAACCCAACCCACTCTTAACAGCTTGATCTCAGTTTGATGATCTGCAAAACATACTTTCAAACAAGAAGATGTTTTGCCTCTGTCCCAGGTTGGACAGGTACATGGTCAGTTCAGGCAAACAGAAAAAGAATATTGGAGCCCTGGAATATCTCTTGTCTTTAATGATGAACTGGGAACTGGATACACAGGCAGGTCAGTAAACAGCATCACCCAAGCCTTCTAACCCCTTGAGCACAGGTTTCTTGGCCCAGGTGTCTATATTTACAGTTGCGCATGCTCCAAGCTCCCGCTCCTAAGTCATTTTGCTGTAACATAGCATCACTTGCTGGTAATGAAATCTGGGAGGAAAACAAAGCCACAGGTGGCTGCTGCGATGACAGCAGGAGGGAAAAAGAATGAGCTTCCCTTACCCCATGTACCTTACAGAAAGTCGCATTCTTAGTAATAGAGATTAGTCATCTAACCCCTTTGAGATTCAGAAACAAAGCAGGTGGGAATAAATAACATACCCTGGCATTTAATACCTGTTTTAAATTACTATATCACAAAATAAGTGTGTTATCTCTATTGGATATATAAAAGCAAACCTATCACAGGCCCTGAAAGGAAATTTTAGAACAAAAACTAAAACAATTTCTGCTATTTTTACTTATTTGTTTCACCATCTAAAGGACATGTTTGTTGACAAGCTAGTAATTCAGAAAAACACACTATAACCTATTATAAAACTTGTTCTTTTTTAAGATTTCAAGTTAAATTAAATTTTTTTCATGCATAAACTGGCAGCAGTTTCTATATTCAGCTTTTCTAAATCAAGGGACTATGGGCTGTCTTTATCTCAGTAACTATTTGACTAACTCAAACAAGACAATTGTCAAATGGCTGTATTTCTAATCATGGATCTGAATGAACAGCACTATTCTAAAAATGAATTTTGACTTTGATTTTAGACACACAATTTCAAAATAAAATGGTTGTTTTCCTGATGCTCACAAGTCTTAAACCACATTTGTTATTTCATAAAGCAGCCAAATCCCACATTAAAGCTTGGGCCAGAAACAGAACACCAGGGCTTGGGACCTTCCTCTGCATTGACCCAGGGCATTTTCAGCTTGGATCAATGAATTATAGTCTGTTTATATTGCATGGGCTACTGAAATCTAGAACTAACTACATCTTTTCTAGTTTGTGACAGTAGTAACTGTCAAACCCAAGAGAGATGGAACTTCATGATTTGCTATTACAATTGCTATTTTTTTTAAGGAAGGACCTGTCTAAATGAGCTTACATTCCTCAGAATTGCAGTCATTTCAACCTTTTCACAAGCTGTAAATGGTCAAAGCAAAACCACAAATCATTTATTCTTGAAGTGTCTGATATTGAAGATATTGCTTTTCTGTAGTTTTCATTATTGACTATTGCTATTACAGTTATACATGTACACTTACACATTCATGTGCACATATACCCCAAACAAAAACCAAAAGTATGGGAATGAAGAGAAGGCAAAGAGGAGAGGTAAAATTCTAATAGACAATGAAGATTCCTTAACTAATGGGCACCCTCTATATAATGGCCAAACCAAGGATCCATGAATAGGGTTGAATTTCAGTTCCATGATTCAGTTATCTTATAGTGCAAATAAAAGAAATTTTTACAGATGTAACAGAAGTCCCTTATCAGTTAACTTTGCCATGCATGCTTAGAGATGTGTTTTAAAAAAGAAAGAAAAATAATAACATCAAAAAAAGAAAATAGTGTGTATATGTGTAGGTAATTCCATCACTGGGCCTATACCCCCACCAAGTTTCTGACCCATGGGTCTGGGATGGAGGAGGAGAATGCACATATCAGAGTGTACTTACACCAACCTATTAAACACCTAGGTTATAGAGAGACCTTCATCATCTATGTTGTGTTTGTTGCTCACAAAATTGTCAGCAAGCAGAGTATGGCTGCATAAAGAGAGGTTAACCTGGACGGCTTGACCTATTGAGTCTTTGGAAGGGTTGAACCCTCCCTGGAGTCAGATATTTAAAAATAAGAGAGATTCTCCTACTGACCTTGAAAGAAGCAACTGCCTTGCTGCAGGAAAGACCTGTGGGAGGAGGCCTTTAGGAGCTGAGGATGAATGAGTTCACAGTTATCCAGGAGCGGGTGAGCACAGGCCAGCAACTGCAAGGAAGTGGGTTCTGCCAACAAGTGAAACATTTGGAGAGGGATCCTGATTCTCTGATTAGAATGAACTCCCTGCACAACCTAATTTCAATCTGAAAACCTGGGCTGAGGACCCAGTTGGCTGCCTGTCCTCTGGAACTTGTGAGATAATAAATGCATGTTGTTTGAAGTCCTGTTTCAAAGACAACCTTTTTCGAACAATGTGTGGTATAAAACGTCTGTTTAAGGTATTTGCTGTGCAACAATGAATCCAAGAGAAGACTTAACAGAAAGAAAGATCCAGGGGCAGAGGGGGCAGTCACCCTCCTCTCTGCTTGGCTTTAATGTTTCCGATTGTATGGTAGGCTTAAAACAGTCTAGGTCAGAAGCAACACACTTGGGGGTCTAGTGAATGTATCACTTTTTTTCACCCCATGGCATTTTTTACAATAATGAATGTTGCTGTGGCAACATCACAAAATTCCAAATGACTTCTCCTAATTCATGGAAATAACAAATAAAGCATGCAGTGAGCAATGTTAGCTCAGTAAGAGCCCCAGTCACTGACTGTGATAAATCTGTTTCCATTACTCCACCTGAACATCCCAATAAAAGCTTCAAAATAGACTGAATAGTTTTTAGGTGTGTGAAAGTATCACATCTCCCACAAGAAAAATACAACTGTCCATAATACAGATTACTCAATGTAAGCACTGAAATTATTCTCCATTAAGTTGCCTTAAAATTAAACTCCAGTGGAACTGCTTCAGGTTCATTTAGTTAGTGAACAGTACAGCACCATGTAAAAGCCATTAAGGTGTTTAGCCTGTAGTTAATTGTTTCAATCACACAATTAGATCCTTTATTAGAAAAATTGTTTTAAGTGAAACTAATAAGGTTTAGAACCAAAGGTTTAGAAAAGTTAAGTGGTATCATTTTGATGACTAAAATTTAATGACCCAATCCTTAAAATGTCTCAAATCATAACACTGGGAGGAGTTATAAAGCAGATGATCCCAAGAAACATCCTGTAAGCAGGTACTACAATATCACATGCTAACTAAAAAGTTTAATATAGAGGACTTGGATGTAGGTTGCTTGTCTATCAGTCACTTCCCACTCTGTGTGTGTAAACCCAGTCCTGATCTCCCATGGTATTTTGTGATAATCCTCTTCTGGGAGAGCTGTGCACTCCCCAGCCCCAAAGGGTGAATGGCAATCATTTTAAGCAAAGGTTTTAATTATTTCTCATCAGCTTCATTTGGACCTGTCCTTCCACCAAGTTTCTGACCCATAGGTCTGTGTGGAGCAGGAGAATGCACATCACCAACAATTTCCAGGTGAGGTTGATACTGAGACTCGTTTGATACTGAGACCGGTTTGGGGCCTCCAATCTGAAAATCAGTCATGTCAACCATTTCCATCTCCAGTGAGTGATTTGTTCTGATGTGAACCTGTGATACCATTCTGAGCCAGGAGAACAGATCTTCTGAGAGTTTTTGAAAGGCTTTTCTGTGATAGCAAATGTTGAGGCATGGTAACAGATTTCTTCCCTTTCCTGTTTCTGAACTTTGTTGATTTCTTTTGATGTCTGCAACTTGGACATTTATACTATGGGGAGCAGCCTGAAGAAAAAGGCAATGGAACACGTTGGAAAGCGAGAAAGAAGCTGTCAGGTATCTGGGAGCTTGCAAGCTAATCAGCCCAGGAGTGCTCGACTTCTGCACTTTTTCCACATGGTTTGTGAGCTTTAGACAAATGTTAGGTTGGTTTTCCACTATTCAGAATATAAATCCCTTTAACAGAACCATCAAAAATTGGAAAATTCTTTGCTATTTTGGGGACAGATGAAGTAAGAAAATAATGTTAGTAATAAAGAATTATTTACTATATGCCCTACACATTATTTATGCTCTGAGTTTATTGTTTTGAGTACTGAAATAATGTCTTTTAGCACAAAAAATCAGATTCAAACTACTTTTGAAGGATTATGAGATATGGAAGAGAAAAGTAGGGTAACAATATTTAAAATGTAAGCTAAATTTAGAAATGTGTTTTCAAAATAATAGTACTCCTGGCTTCTTTAGAAACATTTATATTATTTTCAATAGTGAGTAACTTTAAATTAACTGATTAAAATCAAGAAGTTGACTTTAAAAGGATGTTTATTGTCATTATTTTTTCCAGGTTAATTTTTCTTACTCAGATTTGGGGCAGTCAGTCAGAGGCTTCAGGCAGCCACGTTTCATGAAAAAACTTAGCACCTGAGTGTCTCTACCCGTACAAGAGCCCACCTCAGCCTAACTGATCATTTCTGTCAAAACGAGGTTGTTTTCTGAGCATTGAGCCCAGGTTGGGAGTGCTTTGACACCAACTTGTTACACTTTGGTTTTAACGACTATTTAGCTTATTATACTTTGGCGAGTACATCATCCCAGAGACTGCAACTTCTCAACCGGAGAGGTCATAGGTGAGTTCTGCAGGATGCAATGACCTCTTGACCACACCTTCTGGTGGAATCTTTCTGGGTCAAAGAATTTCCTCCATGGAAGTAACATCAAACACCACACCTTGCTTAAAGAAATAAATGGGTTTATCCTTATTCTCCATATGTGATCTGGATACAACGGCCGCGCCCTGGGCTGAAGACAGCCCACAGTAATTAAGCCACTGTCAAATTCAGCACCAAGACCAGCTCCCACATCAGGCCCAGTGCTGACTCTGGCGATAACAGGAAGGAGTGCTGCTAGATGCCTTGGATTTCTTGATGGAAACAGACACAGGTGAGCATTCAGTGATGTGTGTGTGGATCCCCAGAGGTCCCACAACCTGAGCTCCATTTGGGTCTGTCACGCTGCCATTTTATTTTGAACTGACCTAGAAAAAGCCTACAATGATAATCCCCAAAGCCAGAAATTTGTAAATGAGAATGCACTAGAGAACTAGTTTATAACCTTCAATCTGTCGGGATATACCAAACTCTATATGAAAGACCCTACATTGTTCATCGGTTTTTCTCTGGAAAGACAACAGAAACTTCATTTTGTGGTCTGTCCCTGGTAATGCAGCTGCTGTAAAAATTACAAAGACCTCATTATCTAGCAGCTCAGGGGCTCCCCTGAAGGCTTCAACTTACTAATTACTGGTCTCTCTTTAAAGAATGGAGCTTAGTGGTGCATGCCTGTAAGCAGCAGCCTAGAGAGCCCCCATAGGGACCAGGGACTGAGGTTTGAGTCCATTTGGGGGCATGTAGCGAGACCTAGTTTCAAAAAAATATAGCTGGGCATGGTGGCGCGTGCCTATAATTCCAGCTACCTGGGAAACTGAGGCTGGGCATGCCTTGAGTCCATGGTACCTTGGGCAATGTGAGCCTGCGGTTCCACAGGCAAAAATTGCAAGACCAAGTCTCAAATAATAATAATAAAAATAAAATAAAGGCTGGACTTGAGTCATCTCATCTAAAGTTGTCAAAAATGATAGCAACTACAACTGTCTAAAGGCAGGAGAATGAGGAGCTTGATCTCTGAGATACATTTAAGTCAAATCCCGTCATTTAAAAAAAAAACCAATTTACTCTGAACTTTTCTCTAAGATAAAGCTCTCTTTTGATGTCTGTATATGTTCCTTCTTTATTCTATGTCACAGTTTATTTTCATAGAATTCCCCTTGCTAGCAACAAAAGTACAACATATAGTTATAAAATACAGTGGAATTAGAAAAAAATGAATAGTCATTTGAAACATGAGATCAGTGGTTTTCAAACTGAAAATTTACAGAAGAGCTTAGGCATTCCCCAAGAATAAAGTACTATAACCAGTTTCAATTTCAAGTTTCTGAATAACCCACTCAGTGAGTCTACCATATTTATATATTTGGATTATAAATGATGTTCAGTTCTGCAGTTTTAAAAAGGATAGCATAATCATAGCACCAGAGCAGTAGACTGAGAACTGAAAACTAAACTTTTAAAGGGAGAAACTTTCCCTTAAACATATTGCTTCTTTGGACTCTAGAGACTTAATTTTTTTCCCAAATGTGTCCTATTTCAGATTTTGTATGTATACTGCTTCTGCTAGTGACTTCTAACAGTCATGATCAGTTATTCTTCCCATGGGAAGTATGTTTTTGAATTTAATTTTATTTCAGAAACAACATTCATAGAAAATTAAGAACTACTGGAAAATAGAAAAGAAATTGCTCCTATTCCCCATACACAAAGACACATGGAACTAATGTATGTTCTGGAAAATTCCTTTAAAGCCTTTTCTCTTATTAATCTTTACATCTTTCAACACTTAAAAACTTGGGCTAATTCTCTGGAAATGATTTTTCATTTTCTTTAACTATTTTTTTCTTACTGTGTCTGCCTAGCATTCAGAATAACTTCGTTATTTTTCTGAGCTTAGACTTAATCTGACCTTAAAGTTCATTCATTACACCATCTAGTTATTATGATCAAGATGCCTGGCTTTATTCTGTCATAAAATGATTTTGGCTTTGATAGGATCTACCATGGTGCTGGTGGGTGAGATTTTTACGTGGGTAAAAAGACTATAAGTTAACCCTATACTTACCACAACCTCCATCTTGGTCCCAGTCAATCTTGACTGGTTTTGTTGTTTTGTCTGCAAAAAGATAAACAAAACAGAATAGGGGAAAGCAGGACAAGGTTCGAGAGTTTATGAGTATGCATCCTGCTAGTCATACCATACTGGATGCCATAATGAGCATAAAAAGACAAGATAAATATAAAAGTTAAATAGATTGAAAAATAAGAAAGTAGAAAACTATTTTTATTTGTACATAACATCATTCTCTACAAATAAAATCTCTAAGAATAGACAATTTCTATTATATAACAGTAAGAAGCCATTGAAATTTAAATAAATAAAATAGTATCACCAAAAAACTAACTATTAATTGACCAAAATATATACAGGGGCTGTGTTCAGAAAACTTCAAAATTCTGCTTATAAAACCAAAGATCTAAACAAAGCTTAAGATAGTCCATGTTCATGCTCTAGAAGACTCAAATATTAGGAGAGCAAATATTCCAAATGAATTTATAAATTCAATGTAAACCCCATAAAAAGTCCAGAGAGCTCTTTTATAAATATTCACAAATAATTCTAAAGTTCTTTTAGAAAAGTAAACTGTTTAGAATGCCAACATAAAACTATGATTGGGGGAAAATGCAAAAAAAAAGTTTTCAGTATTTTGGAGACATTCTAACTTCAAGAAAGTAGATAATGACTACCACTTCAAAGTGAAGAAACATAAAATGAGCTACCTCTGTCATATGGTCAATCACCAACAGTGATGTGATGTGGAGATTGCATGTTTTTGATATGATGTGAGAAAGTGATATTTGCTTCTGTAGTTTTCTCAAAAGAAATCCATAATTCCAGCATAATTATTGAAAAGGATAAATGCCATTAATGGAACTTTGTACAAAGTAAATGTTCATTAATTCTCAAAACTGTTTGGTCATCAAAATCAAGATCAAGCAAAATCAGAGACTCTCACAGCTAGGAGACCACCATGGAGATATGACACCAAATATAATGTGTCTTATATGGGATTCTAGAATGAAAAAAAATGGATCTTGGGGTAAAATCAAAGGATCTGAAAATAAAGTATAAAATTTTGATGATGGCAATGCATTAATGTTGGTTCATGGATTGTCATAAATTCACCATTTTAATCTAATATAAAGGAGAAAATGAATGTGAGGTGTGTGGAAACTGTCCATATTCTTTAATTTTTTAATATCAAAATTATTCTAAAATAGAAATTTTATTTGTTAAAATTATAACATTAAAAGTGATAAAAATGTATTTTACTTTTAATCTAATCTTTCTCAGGTGCTTCAATCTCAGGAGCTTTATTTCTCACCCCCAAATCTCACTCTTCTCTACAGTGGCATCTACCTTCCACTTTAATGCCCATATTCAAGACAATTTAGTTTTCTGGGCCAGTTTCTGAGGTACTCTCATTCCAGTGGTACTAGAACTCAAGGCCTTTCTGACCAAAATTCAATCAGTACAGAGTGAAGAATATACACTGAGCACGGAATGCTTCAGTAAGTGGTGTGGGGAAAACTAGATAGTCGCAAGCAACAGAATAAAACTAGATCACTATCTCACACCATGTACAAAAGTCAACTGAAAATATATAAAATACTTTGGTGTAAAACATGAAACCACAAAATAAATATAAGAAAACAGTAAAAACACTTCATCACCAGCTCTGCAGATATCCTTATAGATTCATCTTCAGCATAAGGACAACAAAAGACAAATAAGTAATTAAATTTACATCAAACTAAAAAGCATCTGCACAGTGAAAAACCATCATCAAAATAAAAAACATTCTTCTAAATAAGACAAAATATTTATGCACCCTACATCTGATATCAAAGACCTACAAAGAATTCATACCACTCAATAAAGAGGACAAACAATATTCAAAAATGAGAGCAGGTAGTTCTAATATTAAAAGTTCCTCCCATAAGTAATAGAAACCACAATTTATTTATTTAAACCCTTGTAGTATATAAAAAGAGCAATTAGCTATTAAAGAGTTGTCCACTTTTGCTTATCTTACTTTATGTCTGATAGTTTAAATCAGAAGCTCCTTGATCAGTTGAGTGTTAGGTTAGATGCCCATGGACACTTAGAATAGACCTTTCAGCTAGATATAGCTCCCCCATTCCCGCTTGTATGAAAAATTTGATAAATACTAAAGAAAGTTCTTAAGAAAGGGCTCAAGACCTTTTATAAGACTCACATAGAGCATATTAACTGCTTGTGAAAAGTTATTGTTGTCACAAAAAGATACAACACATTGGCACATAATCCAAGACTCCTTGTGTCAACCGACTGAATGAGCATAATCCAAGTTTCACAATAACCTTTGACTTCCCTAGTCTGCCTATTGTTTTGATCCTCAACAACAACAAAAAACTAAAACTCTGTGGATAAGGTTTGACCTCATCACATAGCTTGAACATAAGTGTGAATCCTAATATACAATTATGAACTTTGGGGGATTATGTGTCATTGTAGGTTTGTTGATTGTAATCAATTTACAATATTTGGTGCAGATGTTGATAGTGGGGATGATTTTGTCAAGGAAGCATAGTGTATACTATATGATAACTATCTTTCTGTTCTTTCCACTTACTCTTTCTATGAAATTAGTACAGCCTTAAAAATAAAATTTACTTTTAAAAAGAAAAAAAATGAGAGAACGAGTTAACTAGTCACTTCTCCAATAAAGACATTTAGATGGCACATGAAAAATATCAAATACCACCAACTATCAGGAAAATGCAAATCAAAACCATGACATGCCAACTCACCTATGAAAATGGCCAATATGGAAATTACCAGATGTAAGTGTTGACAGGGTGTAAAGAAAAAAGAAACCCATTACACTATTACATGGAAGTGTACACTGATCCAGTCACTGTGGAAGACAGTATCAAGGTTTCTTAAAGGTATGAAAAATAAATCTGCCATATTATCCAGAAATTTCACTCAGGTATTTAGCTGAAAATGCAAAATACCAACTTTAAGGGAAGCATGCACTCCCATGTTCATTGCACCACATTCATTTACAATAGTGAAGGTGTGGTTAAATACAGATGAGTAGATGGGGAAATGTGGAATGTACACATAATGATACATTGCTAATCAATCAAAAGGATAAATTCTTGCCATTTGTGACAACATAGGTGGAGCTGGAGGAGATTATGCTAAGCAAAATGTCAGAGGGAGAAAGACAAATACTGTGTGGTATCACTTATATGTGAAATATACAGAAATCAAACAGTCAGATAAAGCTGAGAACTAACCTTTGAAAGTTAACTGTAGAACTGAGTCTAACAGAGGGACAAGGGAAGGAGAAAGAGCAAGGTGGGAAGAGAACACAGTGAACACTAGTGAGTAACTACGTGCATCTTGCTGGTGGGTGCAGTGAGGTAACAACACCTGAAGGAAGGAGCTCAAGCTTCTGAACACAAACAATGATGTAAATCACCATTGTAGAAAAAAAATAAATTTCATTTTTAAAAATCTCAACCAGTGACTTCATTGCACAATAATTTTTCTGGAACATTTACAAAATTATTTGCTTTCTCAATAAGCTGGAATATAATCAATAATTTCCTGTTATCAAATCTTACAAATTAAAATGGAACATACACAACTATGATTCACATCAATACAATAGAAATTTGGTTTTCCATAAATATTTCAGTTCCCTTTCTGTACTTACATTTTATTTTAACAGACTGGACATGTAGCTAAATTTTTAATCATCAGTTAGTTTTGATACAATGTAAATATTTATGACATGGTGGTTTATTTACTAGATAGTCAAAGTTTTCAAAAGAAACATTTCAGCCAATTTCTATTACCTACTTTATAATAATATCTAAAATTTCTTGTATTTCATCAAAGTTAATATACTTCACTACTACTTCATGTTTAAGATTACTAATCCATGCACAGTTGGAAACATGGCTTAATACCAGTTTTGTGACTGATGGTGTGAGAGTTTTGTATAATTATAAATTGTATAATAGATATCCCTCTGTTTTAATGGAGAAAGAAGGCTGGAAAAACCCCCTAGGCAGCTTTTGTGATATTTTTATTAGGCTAATCCTTTCCTTATATAAAAGTATTGTTGTCATATCTCTCACGTACCTTCCTTGATCGGTTTGACCTACTTTCTGAAAGGAAGAAAACGTCCTAAAAACACATTTAAATAACATACTTTAAACTAGAAAAAAAACTGCATCATTTCTAGATCTCAGATATAGAGAACAGTTGTTGCCATTTATTTCTTACTTTTAAAGTAATGCCTGCCATTACTATGGACAGGCATGTGTCAATTAAAACATTTGTGCTGAATCATTGGTAAGGAATCATCTAGTCAATTTGCATTGACTGAATGCAAATTGATTCATCACTCAACGTGTACAGAGAGACTGCAACCTACTGATGATTATTCAATTAATTTGGCAAACTTCTAAGTCAGTGTTTCTCTCTCTCTCTCATATCAGAAAACTCCTGAAAGAGCCAGAGAGTAGACTTTGCAGGTCTTAACCACAGATCCTTGCCACATTTATTCAACACTACTGTTTTTAGCACAAAACACCAATAGAAAATCCCAAATGAATGGGTGCAGTTGTTTTCCAGGAAACTTTATTTCACACAAGTATCAGCTGCTTCAAGTCAGATTTGTAATTTGCAATTTGAGTTGTAATTTGCCAAACTCTGTTGAAACACTGGAGAAAGAGAGAGAAGGAAAATTTCAGAAAATGATGACCCTTTGTGGTCTAGAATGTTCTTTGTTTCTTTCTGTCTGTAAAATTCTCTTTCACTTTACCACAAACACTCACAATCTTTCTTCCATGAAGTCATTCTCAGCTTCTCAACTCTATATTCTTAAATGTAGAGTTAATTTCATCTTTTCCATTTTGTATCATATTATGATTTAATTTTCATGTCTACCTTTCTTGCCAAATAATGAGCTCTTTGGAAAAGATCCAACTGCGTGACCCAACCTGACCAGTTCCTTTGGAGCTGAGCAATGATTATAGTCCTTCTAAGGAATGAAAAAACACCCCATCCATATCAGTTTCCCCCTACATGGCAGAGTGTGATTATTCAACGAATGCATCAAATATAAAGAAAGGAACAAAAAATGCATTTGTAAGACAAACAAAGCTACACAAGTTTAGAAGGAAGTAGAGCATTCCTTCAAATGAAGAGAAGCAAAAGAGGGAGGAGGAGGCCGTGTGCTGAAATAAAGGTATGGGAAAGAGGATGAGTATTAATTCTGGCTCCTGTGTGACAGGCAGCTTCCAGTGGTCACAAAGTGAACTCCTCCTGATATTTATGTCCCATGCAATCCTCTTATCTTGCTTGTTGGTGAGTGTCTTACAATGAATAATATACTACAAAAGAGATGAGATGTTTCCTCCAAGTGAGGTTACAGGATTACCATAGCTTCTGTCTTTCTCACTCCCTCCTTCCATTACATCAACAGAAGCCTGCTGACTCTTGAGCTTCCTGGTAGAAGACCATCCTGGCAAGGAATTGATGACCTAACCAGCACCCCCCAGACTTGAACCATAGGGAAACAGTTGGAGGAGACTCCCAGCCATGCCCAGTCTTCAGATGAAAACAGTTCTAGCTATACTTTGTGTTGTGACCTGTAGAAAACTCATCAGAGACTCCCAAGAGATGTATCTGCATTTCTGACTCATAGAAAACATGAGATAATAAATGTGTTTTGTTTAAGTCACTAGATTTTGAGGAACTTTGTTATGCAGCAATGGAAAGCTAACATATTGTGTCCAGTATTTTAGATGTATTTTCTCATATCCTTACAATAAACCTATGGAATGTGCAGTACAGTGAATTTCACTGAGAAGGGAGGAAAGTCACATAGATGATGCAATCTATCCAAAAATTCATGACTAATGAATAGCAAATGGCATTCACACTGTTCTTTCAGTGATAACAGCTGATGAAGCATGAATTGAATGAAAGTTAAATATGAAGAGAGAGAACATTCTGGAAGTCACTCCCACACCCTAAGTTTTCTGTTTCAGTGATACTAGGAAGTATAGATGATTTTAGCAAGTGTACCACACAAGTGAGTCTCAGGATGTGGCATCATAAAAGCAACTTTTTGCCTTTCACTGTCTCTTTAAGTGTGCTCAGGGGACCATTCTGCTGCTCTGGGAAGAAAACTCTACCAAGACTTATCATCTCTTGTTTACTCTTAGATGATAAAAATGGTTGATTTTTCAAGATGCAATCTTAACTCAGTGATTGAAAGTATGGTTTTATATACCCATCAATCCTTCAGCCTTAGTCCAGCAATCATGGCTCACCAGTCCCTGATTTCAGATTGCTGCCTGATGCCTGTCAGCATGCAGTTGATGTGTGCCCCTATTTCATAAACTTCTGCCCCCCACATGCTACCTGATGTTTTTGATCCTACCAAGGTTCAAGGAGATGGGAATGAGAAGAAAGACTTGGTAGATGGAAGACTCCATCCTTATCTACATCCTGATATGGTAATTTCCAGACTAGCAACTATCTGAATCTTCCAAAGTATTTTTTCTATAGTGCCTGGTGAATCCCTTTGTCTACAACATCCTTCACAGGAGCCTTATCTTAGCCTCTGCTACCCAATTCTTCTTTTCAGTCAGTCTCAAACTCATGTAAAATGCCTGGTGGCATTTTTACTTGAGCTCTCTGCAACCCTAACATCCTTTGTTCCTTTGACCAGAATCCTCTTTAAACCATGCCAGATGGACACTCCCACTCAGAAGGTGTTGGCATTCAGAGGAAGCCTTCTATTCTCCTCTAACAGTTTACTTCTGTTTCCTCACACAGAAGTCAAGACAATCCTTCTGTATGCCCCAGATGAACACATACTGAAGGGGTTCTGCGTGGCCCCACTGAAATATCACTCTTTAATCTTGAGGATCTCCTTATCACTCCCCATTCAGGAAGGTGGGGGTCAGAGCACAGCTTTCTCCAATAATATCAACCTCAAAATCTTTGCCAACTTCAACCTCTAATGTCATCAAAACCTCCCTTATAGGTGGATAATTTCACAGTTGTAATGCTGATTCTTTTCTATTTCCTCTGAAAGTCTATCTATATTATTTTGCCTTTCAAAACTTCTACTTTAACATCAAGTTACAGAACAATCAGAGTTTTGTTTGGGGGGATTCATCTAAGGTGTGTAGGCAAGACTGGGGGTTAAAGGCACCAAATCAGCTCTTGACAAATATATATGCAACAGGCAAGTGAGATGTGAACTAGGGCAGTTGCAGTGGGAATAAAAATAAGAAGATTGTCTCAAGAGTTATGGTAGTGGTAGATCAATAGGAATTTAATGAATGTGAATAGAAGAAGAGATTTCATAATTGGGGGGAACATACAGCCAAAATAAAATCAGGATGCAGAAGTAGTGCATTTGAGGGGGAAGGGAATGGTAACAAATTTTGCTTTCAAATGTGGCCATATCAGGTAGAGATGAGCATCAGAGAATGGGGAAATGGGACTTAGAATTTAACTGATGCTTAAAATCATCTACACAGAGATAATTATTGAGTCCAAAGTAGTCATAGACTAGCTTTAGAAAATGTATAATGATAGAAAATGGTTAGAAAAGGAGGAACTTCCCCCAAACCCCACAGAGATGGCAGGAACAATAAGGAACTTGGAAATCCAGTAAAAGGCAGGACATTGATGAGGAATCATGATGAGAGCCAAAAGCTGGAGATAAGATAAGAAATAGATTAAAGCAGATAGCCTCTGGGAGGATGGTCAACACCAAAATTACTTTAATGAAGTTGGTGAAACTAAGTACAAATTCCAGTGGTCAGAGGTTGAATGAGTAACAAAGTGCAGACAAATAAGTATTTGCAATATATATGCACAATGGAAATTTATTCAGCTATTTTAAAAATGGTGAACTATTGTTAATTGTGACAACAAAGAAGGAACTAGAGGGGACTATAGACTATGCTAAGTTAAATACACCAGAAGGAGAAAAATACTAAATTATTTTACTCCTGTGTGGAATATAATAAGAAAAAAAAACGAATAGGCAGAACAAACTCATGAACTCTGATGGCAGAATTGAGGTTACCAACAGAGAATAAGAGTGTAAAGAAAAATAGCATCCAGTAGATGATGGTGAAGGACTCAGTGCTTAGATAGTAGAGTGGTGTGTGGTAACAAACATCTGATGATGTGAGAATGTACACCCCTAAACCACACAATGTTGTAAGCCATTGTTACCTGAAAAAGGAAGAGGAGGAGGAGAAGGAGGAGA